>JADRCH010000160.1:4764199-4806386 GCA_019843965.1 Rhynchomys soricoides
TGCTAAGGCAGACACAGGACAGAGTGCTGTCCTGAAGCACACACAGGGGAAAGGATGTTTCAATATGGCAAACAGGTGATAGGATGTGTGATGAAGGAGTGTAAATACAACCCCACAGACTGTGGGAGATGAGCACTGAGCATTGGTTTGGTTTGCTCTGCCTTGCATGTACTGGTTATCTTACATAGAGTTGTTGAGCTCAGCTTTTGTGGTAACACTGACATTGAGAGAAACTCACCGAAGAACTGCCGAAGAACTGCTCATTCTTCACTTGTCTCAGGCTAATTGGCAAGCTTCGTGGTTTCTTCAGGATTGAATAACAGCTGTTGGTTTGTGTGTAGTGTCTGCCTGCTAAGAGAACTGGACTGTAGCTGCTGAGTCGTATTTGGTGTCTGCTACAGGACTGAACTGCAGCCAAAGAAGACTGAGCTTGCCCCCAAAGATCTATTGCTGACCAGGTCCACTTCCCCCATGTCCTAATAACTTTTCTTTTCCACTACCTCTGGTGGGTGGTGGGCTAGAGGAGAGGTTAAACACTTATTAAAATAGGCTGCAAAAACATTTATGCTTACACCTAGGTGTCTTAGTTGGGGTTTAATTGCTGTGAAGAGACACCATGACCAACACAACTCTTATAAGTAAAACAATTAATTGGTGCTGACTTACAGTTTCAGAGGTTTAATCCATTATCATCATGGCAGTCTGCAGGCAGATTTGGTGCTGGAGAAAGAGCTGAGAATTCCACACTAGGCCGAGCTTACAGGTAGGAGATCTGAAAGCCCACTCCCACAGAGACATACTTCCTCCAACAAGACCACACCTACTTTAACAAAGCCACACATCCTCAATAGTGCCACTCCTTATGGACCAAGCATTCATACACATGAGTCTATGGAAGCCAAACCTATTCAAACCACCACACTAGATATGAAGAAAGCACTCTTCCAGAAGTCAAGAAATAAAAATTCCTCTAGAAGTATACATTAATTATCGAGATAAATGAGATGTAAAGAGAACATATGAATGATGGTGAGAACATGGAGAAAGTTTTTTTTTAATAAAAATCAGAGTTGGAAAAACAGCAGAGAGAAAGCAGATTTTTCAGTATGGGAGAGCTAAGAACACTTGGTTAAGTGGAGGTATCAGGTCTAGACTACATTTAAGATACAAAATAGCCTAAAAGGCTGGTCAGTATCCTCAAATAAGGAGGCCTAGGAATTAATTCTTTGGTTGTAGATTTTGATTGCTTTAAGGTATAAGTGAAGGGGTGATACAGGCTAGTACCCACCAATGAGGACAGTAGCTCAAGTCAACAGAGCAAATGTCCACTAGCATGAGGTATCACTGCTGAGAGCCTGAACAAGATCTGACTCAGGGTCTAGAAGACACCAGCAAGTCTACAAGATGAGCAAGAAGCTGGTCATGGTAGCCTATACCTGCAATCCCAACAAGAAAGTAGGGAAATCAGAAATTTGATGTCATCTCCAGCTATTTAGTGAGTTTGAAACCAGGTTGGGCTACATGAAAACTGTTTCAAACACAGAATGACTGTTGGGGTTGAAGAGATGGCTCAGGGATTAAGAGCACAGGCTGCCTTTGCAAAGGGCAGAGATTCAATTCCCAACACCCACATGTTGTTTACAAAAGTCTATAGCTCCAGTTCCAGGGAGTCCTATACCTTTTTCTTGGCTCTTTAGGCACCAGGCACACACATGATGCACAGATATACAGGCAAGCAATACATACATACACATAAAATAAATATTTAAAAACTATATAAGGGAGAGGAAGGGAGAGAAAACAAAAAGATGTAGGAGACCAACATTTAAATAGTTTTATGGGAAGTGTTCAAAAATAGTGCTTGTGAGAACACAGATGATTCAGTCATGGAAATAAACAGAAAGATGAAGCATGGAGCAGAAAGGGCAGTAGAGATATCCAAGGACAAGGGGGAAACCCTGTAGGAGCTCCCAGGATGGACAGAGGCACTGGCTCTCCAGCTCAGGGTGGAGACATGGTAAGGTTGGAAATAGAAAGCAAAGAAAATTTACAACAGCTGCTCTGAGGAACTGGAAAAGAATTTAACAAACAATGGATAAAAAGAAAGGACTAACAAGCAGCATTTGGACCAAACCACATGAGATAACATAAATTTGCAGTGGACCAAGTCTTTGGTCTCTTAAGTTTCCATGACACCAATCAGGCTTTGTTATCTGATCACCTCTTCAACTTTCCCTTGATACATACATTCTTTTTCTGTTTTTCCAGTCCACATTTAAATGCATCCAGAACTGAACTAAGAATTCACATTGTTTGATAGAAATCTATGAGGCATAGTACCAGAAAGATAAATCCGTATTTAACCCAATATATTTTACCTTTGTGTCATAATACCATGCTAGTAATTTACTGAATAATATTGTCTGTTCAAGTAAACTTATCTGAAAATATGCTTACACAATTACCATAATAAATTGAAAAATCCCTCCCAATTGCATAATTTAATTGATATCATGTCAAGTTAAATCTAATGCCTCATCTCTTCTTGGAAATTCTGTGAGATAAGAGCAGTTTCCATATTCTGACCTGGGTGTGGTAGCTGATATATTTGAGAGGATGATTTGAGAAGATTGCCACAAGTTTCAGGACAGTCTGGGCTACCAACATATAAAAAAACAAACAAACATACAAACAAAAATAACAATGAGAACAATTTTCATACCTTAAAAGGGTAGGAGGGAAAAAGGCAAAAGAAAAGTGTGAACAATACCTGCAATTCTAGTTTCAGCATCCTGCATCCCCTTTCAGGAATTTCAGTGAAACACATCTATCTGAATCTAGTTATTTTGTGTGGCTGCTTTTACACTATATAGAAATGAGGTATGTCTTAGTTTGGGTTTCAGTGCTATGAAGAGACACCATGACCAAGGCAGCTCTCATAAGGTCGAAGGTTTGTTTAGGGGCTGGCTTACAGTATCAGAAGTATAATCCATTATCACCATGGTGGGCAGCACCGCAGCATGCAGGCAGAGTTGGTGCTGGAGAAGGAGCTGAGAGTTCTACATCTTGATCCAAAGGCAGCATAAGGGGACTGTGCAGGCAGCCAGAAGGAAACTAGAATCTCACACTGGGAAAATCTTGAGCATAGGAGACCTCAGGCCCACTCCCACAGTGACACACTTCCTCCAACAAGGTCCCATCTATTCCAACAAGGCCACACTTCCTAATAGTGCCATTCCCCACGGGCCAAGCATTCAAGCACATGAGTCTTTGGAGGACAAACCTATTCAAACCACCACAGGGTAGTTAGTTGTAACAGAGATTGTATGGCCCATAGAGCCTGTCTTAGTTAGGGTTTTACTGCTGTAAAAAGATACCATGACCAAGGCAACTCTTTTAAGGACAACATTTAATTGGGGCTAGCTTATTCGGAGGTTCAGTCTATTTTCATGGCAGCACTCGGGCAGGCATGGTACAGGAGTTGCCGAGAGCTGAACATCTTGTTTCAAAGGCTAATAGGAAAAGATTGGCTTCCAGGCAGCTAGGATGAGAGTCTTAAAGTCCATGCCCACACTTCCTCGAACAAAGCTTCACCTACTTCAAAAAGGCCACACCTACAAATAGTGCTACTACCTGGGACAAGCATATTCAAACCACCAAAGAGTCTAAATGACTAGCTGCCCTATAATAAAGTTTGCACCCAGTATTTGCTGTGTATCTTCCAGGCCTAAAGTGCTGAGAGACGTGACTGGGAAACAGAGGGACGAGTCCACCCTGTGGGACTCTATTTTCTTAATGGTGGGAAGTTAATAAACAGTGCTTGAAAGTCAAAAAAAAATCTCTGCTTATTGCCTCACTAAAACAGACCCTCACAACACTATGTCCCTCTTACTTTCTGAAGAGAAAACAGAGATTTCAAGTGTACAACAGGCTCATGCACTATTGAGACCCTCACACACAGCAAAGAGAAAACTAGACTACACACCTTCTGACACAGGTCCACTGCACTGAAGGGACCATTAACTTTAATCACTGAGTCTGTGTGGGCACTAAGTAATAAGGAAAGAGTTTATTTTTGTCTTATGTTTTCAAAGAGTTAGAGTCTATCATGGCAGGCAGGCATAGTGCTGTATCAGCAAGCTGATCATTCATATCTTTAAATGCAAGCACAAAGAAAAGAGTCAACTGAAGCATAGAGAGAAATTTAGATCAGATTTGCTTAGAGCAAATGACCTACTTCCTCTAGTAAGGCTATGCCTCCTAAACCTCCCCAAATTGAGCTACCAACTAGGGACCAAGTATGGGAGCCCATAGGGGACATTCTCACTCAAACCACAACTTGCCATTACAGACTGACAGGGCAGGTGAAGGTGGCACTGAGACCCTTGCTGTGGTTGTACTGACTAGAGCTGCTAAGGACCTGCTATGGCCTAGGGAGGCAGCTCAAAATGCTGCACTTGTCCAGCAAGCAAAAGGCCCTAGCTTCAATACCCAACACCTAAGCTAAAATAAAATAAAATAAAATGGACAGAAAACAAGAAAAGATGTTTGAGATTTCTGTTGGCAGTGTTCTCACTACATGTATGCATATGAATTGGTGCAAATGTTAGTTCTCAACTGCTCATCAATTTAGACTTTAATTTTAATTTTAAAGGTTTTTATTTGTACTTAAGTGTATATGTGTCTCTGTGTGTAAGTTATGTGTGTGTTGGTGTCCTGGTGTCCACAGAGGCCAGAAGAGGCTCTCAGATCCCCCGAAGCTAGAGTTATAGGCAATTGTGAGCTGGGAACCAAACTCAGATCCTCTACAAGAACAGCAGGCACTCTTAACTATTGAGACTTCTCTTGAGCCTGAAAGTTAATATTTGTTTCTCCTCTTTCTTAAAAAAACAAAGAAAAGAAAGAAACAGAAGCAGAGTCACCAGAGACTGCCCCACCTGGGAATCCATCCCGTATACAGTCACCAAACCCAGACATTATTGTGGATACCAAGAAGTACTTGCTGACAGGAGTCTGATATGGCTGTCTCCTGAGAGGTTCTTCTAGAGCCTGATAAATACAGAGGCGGATGCTCGGAGCCAACCACTGAACTGAGCGTGGGGATCCCAATGGAGAGGTTAGAGAAAAGACTGAAGGATCTGAAGGATTTTGCAACCCCATAGGAAGAATAACAATATTAACAAACCAGACCCCCTAGAGCTCCCAGGGACTAAACCACCAACCAAGGAGTACACATGGAGGGACTCATGGCTCTAGCCACATATGTAGCAGGATGGCCTTGTCGGGCATCAATGGGAGGAGAGGCCCTTGGTCCTGGGAAGGCTTGATGCCCCAGTGTAGAATTCGAGGACGGGACTCAGGAGTGGGTAGGTGGGTGGGGGAACACCCTCAAGGAAGCAGGGGAGGAGGAGGGGCTAGGTGGCAGGGAGGGGAGACGGGAAAGGAGATAATATTTGAAAAGTAAATAAAGAAAATATCCAATCAAATAAAAAGAAAAAATCTAAAACAAAAACAAAACAAGAGTCACACTGTATAGGAGACCTCAGTCTGGCCTCCAACTCAGGATATTCCTGCCTCAGACACTCAAGTTCTAGAATTGCATGTGTGTACTACCATACCCATCTTTAATTGATTAATTTTAGAACAAAGTAATAAAAATAATTATAAGCAATTAATTTAAAAGACAGAGTGTAAAGTCAGGCATAGTATCATGTGGTTATAATGACAGCACTCAGGAGGGAAACACAAGAACATGAGCTCTAGACCAACCTGGAATACACAATGAGGCCCTGTCTCAAAACACAAAAACAAAACACCCACTAGGAAATGTGCGAAGTGTGGCCAAAGGACACAAATAAATTGCCACAATGATCAACTGAAGAAAAGGTGATAGCCCACTGAAGGTCTCAAAATAGGCCTGCTCTGGGATGATACATTAATTACTTTTCCAGAATGTGTGCTCTGGACGTTATGTAATAATTACTGAGTCAGAAGGTGTTCTTGGTATGGTTTATTAGTTGCCAGAGTGACTGTGCTGAGCAGTGTGGTTATTTAGCCTATGGACATGGTGTATTAGTTAGGGTTCTCTAGAGTCACTGAACTTACAGAATGTCTCTCTATATAGAGAGAATTTATTTTGATGACTTACAATCTGTGATCCAACTCCCCAACAATAGTTAGCTGTAAATTGGAAGTCCAAGAATCTAGTAGTTGCTCAGTCCCACAAGGCTAGTTGTTTCAGCTGGTCTTCTGTAGAAGTAGGTTCCAACAGATGTGCTGGTAAGTAAATGCAAGCAGGTGAAGAAGAGTGAATCTTCCTTCTTCCAATGTCCTTATGTAGGTCTCCAGCAGAAGGTGTGGCCCAGATTAAAGGTATGTACCACCATGTCTGGATCTGGGGCTTGCTTTGTCCCAGGCTGTCCTTGATCTCAGAGATCTCCTTGTCTTAGTCTCCTGGGATTAAAGGCTGTACTATTTTGCCTGAGCCTAAACGTTTCATAGCTGCTATGCCTCAAGATCTCCTTGCCAAGATCCAGGTCAGAAACTTGTGTCTTCCACCTCACGATCCAAATCACAGGTGAGCCCTCCAATCCTGGATTGTAGTTCATTCCAGATATAGTCAAGTTGACAACTAGGAATAGCCATTACACATGGTGTATTAGTTACTTACACAGAAGGAATACCCTAGGCTTGGTATATTAGTTGTTCACATAGGAAGTGTGCTCTGGGTATGGTATATTAGTAATTGTCTTAGGGATTCCATTGTTGTGAAGAGACACCATGACCAAGGTAACTCTTATAAAGGAGAACATTTAATTGGAGTTGGCTTGCAGATTCAGAGGTTCAGTCCATTATCATCAAGGTGGGAGCATGGCAGCATCCAGGCAGATGTGGGGCTGGAGGAGTTGAAAGTCCATCTTGATCCAAAGGCAGCCAAAAGACTGGCTTCCACATGACTTGGATGAGGGTCTCAAAGCCCATCCCCACAGTGACACACTTCCTCCAGCAAGACCACACCTATTCCAACAAGGCCACATCTCCTAAGAGTGCCATTCCCTGAACCACCAGTTACTCAGCCAGAAGGTGTGCTCTGGGTATGGTCTATCAGTTACACAGGAGATCTGTGCTGGGCCTGGTGCATTGTTTACATAGCCAGAGGCTATGTTCCGAACAGGATACACTAGTTCTGTGGTGGTCTGAATGAAAATGACCCTCACAGACTCACAGACAGTGCCATTATTGGAGGTGTGGCTTTGTTGGAATAGGTGTGGCCTTGTTTGGAGGAAGTGTGTCACTGCAAGGTGGTCTTTGAGGTTACAGAAGCTTAAGCCAAGGGTAGTGGCTCATTCTCTTTTCCTGTTACCTGTCAACCCAGCTGCCTTAGCCTCTTCTCTAACACTATGTCTGCATGAATTCTACCATGCTTACCACCATGATGATAATGGACTAAGCCTTTGAACTATAAGTCAGCCCCAGTCATTTTCCTTTATAAGTGTTGCTGTGGTCATTGCATCTGTTCACAGTAACAAAACCCTAGACAATTACTACAGAGGTGTGCTCTGGGCATGATGCATTAGGTACTTACACAGAAAATATGTGCTAGGCCTGGTGTATCAGTTTCTTAGACAGGAAGTGTACTCTGGGCATGGTCTATTTGTTGCTTTTTGTTGTTACTATGGCAAAATATCTGACAAAGACACTTAAGAAGGAAGGGTTTATTTGGGCTCACAGAGTGTCCATCATAGCAAGGAAGCCATGACCAGGTAGCATATAGTTGGAAAACAGAGACAGACAAAAGCTAATGCTCAGCCTGATTTCTGACATCTCCCTTATATGGAAGGAACCATCAACAATTAGGATGGGTCTTACCATGTCAATCAACCTAATCTAGAAACTCCCTCACCAACATACCTGGAGGTTTGTTCCCCAGTGATTCTTAATCCCTGCATTGAATCAAGTCGACAACATCAATCATCAAACAGATAAGACTTATTTAACAAGCAATGAGAAAAATGAGCAGTGTTTTATAAGTTCATTTAACAGAATAATGACACTTCCCATTCTTCAAAACCATTATTCAAGCACAATTCATTTACAGAATTATAACAGGTCAGGAAATCGACATTCAGTTCTAGAAAGCATGTGTACTGACTGCTCTTGCAGAAAGCAGAGTCGGTTCCCAGCACTCACATCAGGTGACTCACAACTGCCTACAACTTTAGTTCTAGGATATGACCCTCCTGACACCTGCAGGAGCATACACTCACTTGCACAGACCTACATGTATACACATAATTGAAAATAATAACAATAAAATTCTTTAAAACCTACATAACCTAGTTATTAGTCATCAGAGAAATGCAAATCAAAACAACTCTGAGATTCTGTCTTATACCCATCAGAGTGGCTAAGATCAAGAACTCAAGTGAGAGCACATGCTGATGAGGATGTAGAGCAAGGGGAACACTCCTCCATTGCTGATGGGGGTGCAAACTTGTACAACCATTTTGAAAATCATCTAGGTGGTTTCTCAGAAAACTGGGAATAGTTTTACCTCAAGACTCACCTGTACCACTCCTGGGCATATACCCAAAAGATGCCCACTGTACCAGAGGGACACATGCTCAACTATGTTCATAGCAGCTTTGTTATAGTCTGAAACTGGAAACAACCTAGATGTCCCTCAACTAAAGAATGGATAAAGAAAATGTGGTATATCTACACAAAGGAATACTATTCAGGTATTAAAAAAACAAAGACATCATGAATTTTGCAGGCAAATGGATGGAACTTGAGAATATCATCTTAAGTGAGGTAACCCAGAGCCAGAAAAATATATAAGGTATGTACTCACATATAAGTGGCCATTAGCCATAAAGCACAAGATAAAATGAAAAAGTCCACAGACCCAAAGAAACTGGGACCCCAAGAGTGGACAGGTGAATCTCACTCCAAAGGGGAAACTAAACAGTAATTAGAGGTGGATGGAGAGAGAGAACCGAGTAGGAAAGAGGGTGAGGAGGGGGATGGGAATCGGTAGGGGGCATCTCTGGGACTAGCTGGAGGCATGGGATGGAGGGGGGCTATGGGGAGTTTACAGGGGAGCCCTAGCTGAGATTCTTACCAGAGGGTGATAGAGAGACTGAAGTAACCACCTCCTGAATCCAGGCAGGAATTCCAGAGGAGGGAAGGAGACATCAATCCACTCATAAAACCTTCAACTCAAAATCTGTCTTGCCTACAAGATGTGCATGGATAAAGATGGAGCAGAGACTGAGGAAAGAGGGAACAGCCAACCAATGATTGTCCCAACTCGAGACCCCATCCCAGGTGAGAGAGCCAAACCCTGACACTATTAATTACACTCTGCTATGGTTTCAGACAGGAATCTAGCATAACTGTCTCCTGAGTGGATTCATCCAGCAGCAGATGGAAACAGATGCAGAGATGCACAGCCAAACATCAGGTAGAGCTCAGGCAGTCTTAATTTTGAGCAAGACCACAAGAAGACCCAAAGAATCAACTAACCTTGGCCAATGGAGGCTCACAGAGGAGCAGGGGCTCAGTCGCTGTTCCCTGCCATTGGATCCCTTCCCCCTACCTGGACTGAATGGTTGAGCCTCAGTGGAAGAGAATGAGCCTAGTCCTGCTGGGAATAGACATCCCAGGGTAGAGTGTTACCCAAGTGGGACTCCCAGTCCTCTGAGGGATTTATTTGTAAGGGTGGGACTTTGAAGGGAGGGTGGAACTGTGATCAGGATGTAAAATAAATTAAAAAAATAAAGTATTGAAAAAAAGAAAAAGAAACTAAGCCATTAACAGAGAGTCAGAAAAACTTACTGAGAAATTCTGTGTTACTGAGTTTAGTTTCTCAAGAAATGTGCCAAGTTGAGTTAATTTTTTTTTCCATTTATAAAAGACAAAATTATTTCCAACTGAGTTCACGGACTTTTCACTAAAAATGGAAATGTATAATTGTGTGGGGTAACATGCCTGGAGACAGAGTCAGAGAACAGTCTCATGAACACTCAAGGCTGCTCTGTCCCATCTTTACAGTTGGGCCATTTTTCCAGATAAACTTAGGGACATTCTCGCCTTAATTTGCCGAAACCCTAGGAACACATTACTCTGGGTGGGTTCACAGTTATCTGACTGTCCCTGGTTAATCAGATGCATTCATTTTAATTTTGTGTGTGTGAGGATTTGTTGGCACGCATTATGGGCACCATGAAGAGTGTGTGATACCCAGAAGAAGCCAGAAAGGTGTGTTGGGTCCCTAGAACTACAGTTACAGCCAATTGTGAGCCTCCATGTGGGTGCTGGGGATTGAACCTGGGGCCTCTGCAAGAACAGCCAAACTGTTTTTGGTTGTTTTTTGTTTGGTTGGTTGGTTTGGGTTTTTTGGTTTTTCCAGACAGGGTTTCTCTGTGTAGCCCTGGCTGTCCTGGAACTCACTCTGTAGACCAGGCTGGCCTCGAACTCAGAAATCTGCCTGTCTCTGCCTCCCAAGTGCTGGGATTACAGGTGTACATGCCATATGTGGTTTTACGTTGTATCAGGGAGGGATACAACCCAGGGATCGTGCATGCTAAGCAAACACTCTACAAGCTGAGACACATCACCAGTCCAATTAGCCAGCCTCCTGCAAATATATTGTGAACTTACAGAAACCAAGACAACATAAGTCAGTCACTTGCCTTGGCATCTTGATGCAATCTTGACTCAAAGTGGACATAAGCTATCTGAAGCTGTTGCTGGGGGAACACCAGGTCCCACTTCACATAAACTTTTCTGTATGTAAGAGTACAGTATCAAGTAAATAATCTTAACACATATCATGCTTACTATTCTTAAAGAGGATCCGAGATCTGAACCCAGCACCCATGTGGGGCAGCTCCCAACCACCCTTACCTACAATTCCAGGGGAAAATAATGCCCTCTTTTGGCCTCTCTGGCACCCATTCATTTATAACCCCCTACACACACACACACACACACACACACACACACACACACACATGCACATAATTAAAAATAATAAGATAAATATTCTTAAGAGCATAGTATAAATAATAACACAGTCATTAATCATTACCAAATATTTTCTGGTACTGGGTATAGCAATATACATCTCTAACACCACTTGGGAGGCAGAGGCAGGCCAGTCTCTGAGTTCTGGCCTAGCCTAGTCTACATAGTAAGTTTCAGGCCAACCAGAGCTGCACAGTGTGACACTGTCTCGAGAAGTTATTTTTCAGCAAATGATGGCATTGCTAGATGTACACAGTTTGAAATGCATTTTGCACTGCCTATCACCCAAACATGTGATTAATTCATCACCTTACTGTAAAGGCACGCGGCAACAGGAACTTTTAAATGCATTGTAATTTTCCAGGTACTTTGGACAGAGTCTCACTCTGTAGACTAGTCTGACTGAATCCTCAATAGAACTCCTGCTCACCTCATGATCATGAGCCACCACACCTGATTTCTTACTGCAATCTTATGGGGCTTTCATTAATATTTAGTTTCTTCTTCCAAACATCACTACGTGATCATGACGGTGTTTAATAAAATAGTTAAAGATGAACATACTTTTTCTTTATTCTTTCTTTTTTTGATTTTTTTTTTTTTTTTTTTTTTGAGACAGGGTTTCTTTGCATAGCCCTGGCTGTCCTGGAACTTGTTCTTGAAAGCAGGCTGGCCTTGTAACTCACAGAGATCTGCCTGCTTCTGCCTCCCAAATCCTTCGATTAAAGCATGCCCCGCCACTGCCCAACTAAGATGAAGATTCTAATTCTATATGCATTATCAGTTTCTCTCATTCAAAAGTCTATCGATACTGTTCTGGGTTATTGAAGAATATTTCCATCTGCACAGAGCTCAGCTGCCATGCATGTTTTTTGAAAATGGTCTAAGAATATGACTCTTATTGCATAAAAGCTGTACTCTTGCAAATGATTGATATGATCATTTTCATTAAATACCCAGAGGCTATGCAATGTACTAGCTACAGGAAGACGGTAAAGATTTTCTGGTAAACTGCTAACAGCCAGAGGAGCTCAGGTTCGTATCTACTCAGGGGCCCTTAAATGAATGCAATAGGACAGGTTTCTCTTCCTGCTAATCTGCTTTCCTTACGTGGCACTGTGGCGAAAGCGGTATCTGCTTTCTAGGACAGGCTTGGCTTCTCTACAGCTCTCAATCCTCATTACCTATTTTGTCTTTGAAAACCAGATCAGAACTTGTTGTTGTTTGCTGTGCTAGGGGCTTCACAAGAACTCTCTCCCCCCACACACACCTCTATCGCCGACTCGCAGTTTAAGGGCTAAAATGTTGACAGCAGAATATGGCCAATATGGTCACAATGCCTGCAGTCCTGTTCTCCTCTTTAGCTAGAATAGCTTTAATTCGATTGGAGATTTTATGCTTTCCAAACATGTTTTTTCCCCATATAAACTCTGGCTGGTTGTGCGCCCCGAGCTTTTAAAGCCAGGATCTGGGAGTTTAAAGTACTAATATATTATTATTATATATATATATAATAAAAAGAATAAAAACAAGGACTGCCCATGTAACCTGAGTTAACCAACAGACTCAGCACACACTTGTCATCCTTATAACAACTGAGAGATGGAGTGAAGTTCACAGCTATTTCAGCCACATTAGAACAGTTCAAAGCCAGACTCTTTCTCAAAAACCAGTGAATGACCAACAGAAGCACCTATTTTGTCTCTGTTTTGTAAGGCACAGAACATAAAGCAAGGCAGCCAGGCTATGTCCATTGTTGACAAGAGATACCCAGATGGGAAGGCCCGGGGGAGGGGAGGTGTCTTAGACGGGGTGTCTTTGCCTTCACAAGTCGGAACTCTAAGTGGGCTTGGGAAAGCAAATTCTGGAAGCCAGAAGACTCAGTGGAAGCCTGGCCCCTCTAAAGACCAGGACTCCAGATTCTGAGCTAGAAGCTCCTGTCCGGGCAATCTGTATCAAACCCTACTCCCATCCTATCAGATTTAAACAAACACATGGACACAAATCTCTAATTTTTTTTTTTAAAAAAAAAACTTTATTTGAGAATAATATATAGGATTACAAACTAAAAAGCACACAGACAAGAGGTATTAGTTCAAAGAATAGAGTGTTTGATTCAGTTTTGCTCTGGTAATTTAGAATTTACTTTTGAAAAAGCAGTTGAGGGACATTAGCCAGGCATGGAAATTCACACCTGTAATCCTACTCTAGAAGTAAGAGAAACAAGATCAAAGCCAGTTCTGGGCCACACAGGGGGAGGCAGGGGAAAACCAGTATTAAGTGCTCTATTTCTTTTTTCTTTAATTAGATATTTTGTTTACATTTCAAATGTTATCCCCTTTCCCTGTTTCCCCTCTGGAAACCCCTACCCCATCCCCCCTTACTCTGCATCTATGAGGGTGTTCCCCCACCCACCCACCCACTCCTGCCTCACTGCCCTAGCATTCCCCTACACTGGGGCATCAAGCCTTCACAGGACCAAGGGCCTCCCCCCTCCAATTGATGCCAGATAAGGCTCCTACAGCTCCTTCAGTCCTTCCCCTAACTCCTCTATTGGGGTCCCTGTGCTCAGTCAGACAGTTGGCTTCGAGCATCCGCATCTGTATTGGTCAGGATCTGGCAGAGCCTCTCAGGAGACAGCTGTTTCAGGCTCCTGTCAGCAAGCTAAGTGCTCTATTTCCATTTTGAGCATTTTAACACAAATTAGAAATACGAAGTTCTTAACACTAATGAGCTCATTTTCCAGCCTTGGGTATAAAGAGATTATAGTTTTATTGGCCTATACAAACACTAACATTCCTTATTAAACTTATCCTATGCCACCTAAAAGATGGGGAGTTAAAACTAGTTAATTTTCTCCCCTTGCATTCTAAAACACAGTAGCTTGCACTAGCCTTCATACGGTAACAGAGAATGACCTTTAACACAGCTAGGGTGGCTTTCTTCACAGGTAAGACAAAAGTGCATTAGATTTTCTGGTTAGGAAAAAAAAAAAAGAATTAAAAGAAGAGATAAAGGGTGTTTGGGTCCACAATATTTTTTTTTTTTTTTTTTTTTGGTTTTTCGAGACAGGGTTTCTCTGTGTAGTCATGGCTGTCCTGGAACTCCCTCTGTAGACCAGGCTGGCCTCGAACTCAGAAATCCGCCTGTCTCTGCCTCCCAAGTGCTGGGATTAAAGGCGTGCACCACCACTGCCCGGCCCCACAATATTTTCTAGTGGAAATAATTCAATAAATTTTCAACCAAGTTCTGAAAATCATTCAAAAGCCACTTGCATTTTATAATTGATATATTTTATAAAAGGAATTTATTTATAAAGTGAAAGGAAAGAAATTACCCCCATCTAAAAAAAAAATCTTAAACTATTTCAACTCCAAGAACAAAAACAAAACAACCTGAAAATTAAGAGACTATCAGAGTTGCTTGGAACTAATAATTTCCAACAAATTTCATCTATCTTCTTGATGCATTGAGGACCTGGCAAACTAGGAGTGGTAGCTTCTACTTAGGCAAAGTTAATGTCATAGCTAACAGTTCCAGTGACACTTGTTGAATCAAAATGGTCTCACCTCTAAGGTAGGCAGGCTGTTTTCTTTGGTCAGCTCTGTGAGAAAGTTCTGGAATCGGCTGAAATACTTCCTCCTTCTTCCTTTAGTTGGGTGTGATGAGACTTAACTGAAATCATTCTGTAAGAAGAATTTTCACACCCACAACACGTTGGCTGACAAGACAGCAAAACCCTGCAAGGTTTCAGGCTTGGACTAAAAATTTAACAACTGTATGGCATCTCCTCCTCACACACACAGCCATCACAGAGAAGTCCTCAAGTCTCTAGCTGGAGAGGTTGATCTGAATCACTCTCCTCCAGGTACAACAGGTCTGGCAACTCATGCATCTCAGAAATCTCCAGCATCTTGGGCGTCTGGGTGTATCGACTAGTGCAAACCGGCAGCTTCGGCAGAGGGTCACCCTTCTGGCAAGCAGCCTGCTGTTGAGAGGGGCTGGAGGTCTTGGCATCTTCTTGCATCTTCCAGGTCACCAGCTGCATACAGGCTCTGGCATCTTCGATAGAGTTGTGTCCACTGCTGTGTTTCTGGATCATCCGGTTGAGGTACTGGGAGGTGAGGCCCTGCAAGGAGCGCTTGTAGGGGAGGCCCCGGTGGTGCGGGAAGAGCACAGATGTGTCCACCACAGTGCCATGGATGAACTTCAGTGCCAGCAGGTCACTCTCAAGGCTGTGTCCAATGAGGATGGTTTCAGTGCTGAACAGGCTAAGGAGCACAGCCTGGACATCACACAGCCTAACTTTGGTGTTCAGCAGGTCTGCCTCGGTCACTCCGGAAAATATGGTGTTGTAGTCCACAATTTCATTGTCCGGCTTGACGAAGGTGTCGTAAATCACATGTAAATCAGTGTCCACCACTGTGACGCGGGTGAGCTCCAGGCCGTGTGTGGTGTAGGACATCTCACAGTCCAGGGCGTAGATTCCAGCGTGTGCTTCCCAGTCCTTCTTCGGGAAGGTCTTGGCAAAGCCATGCAAGTTGTCCTTCCTGCCGTCCTGCACGTGCTGCTTGGCCACCTTGCAGCCCGTGGCTTCCATGGGCTTGGAGCAGCATGAATAGCACACCTGCCAGCCTCCCTTCCCCGGGATGGAGAGGACACGCCCCCAGTGGTACACGCAGGGCTCTAAGCAGAGGCAGCGGCCCGAGGACGACACGAGGTACTTGGTGCCACAGCGGCAGCAGGCCCTGTGTGTTGGGCTCAGCGGCTGCTCTCGTGTGAAGAGCATTGCCGACCCTGGCTTCTCCGGATGCACGAACGGGAAGCCATGCACTTTGCGCTGCTCCTCCGTGAGCAGATAGCCCTTCAGGAGGCTGTACAAGGTGGCCTTGCTGAGACCCGGGATGACACTGGGAACCAGGCCCCTGAGCTTCTTCAGGGTGTGCAGGGCGACATTCAGGTACTTGTTCTTGCTGGGACTTTGGTCGTAGATCACTTTCTCCTCTGACTGTGCCTTCTCGATGGCCTCCAGATGCGAAGAGGAGAACTTAAGGCACTCCTCAGTGAACAAGCCCAAGTAGTACTGACGCAGGGCAACAGGGATATTGTCCTTAAACTCCTTGGTGAGGATGGGCTTCTTCACTTGAATAAAAGTATAGCTGTAGATAGTTTGCTGTGGAATGACTATGCAGGTGTTGAAGTGTGGCGGGTGACCTGTGGCTCTGCTGCTGCTGAAAGTCCTTTTGGTGTTGGCCAGGCTGGGGCTGGCCATGTGGATGATCCTCCTCTTCTCTCGAGCTGAGACTGATAACGAGGAGGAAGACGAGGAGGAAGACGAGGAGGAGGAAGACGTGGTCGACAACCATGAGGACGTCATCAACGTCTCAGGGCAGAGTATCTTCCTCCAGACCAGCTGGGGTCGCCAGTGTAGCTGCTCCCAAGGCGCTGCAAGCCAGCCTTGGTGCGCCCTAGGGCCAGGCCTCAGGGAAAGCACCTGGATCACGATGAACTGGTGGGTCTGGCGACAAGTTGGGGGACACTGGTAGTAAGACAGCAGCAAGTTCCCTACTGGATTGACCAGGACTCTCTTGGCTTCGGGATGCCCTGGTGGAAACCAACTTCGCTGTGTTGTAGCTTTCAGGCTCATGCTGCCCTGGAGATGCAGCTCTAAAACAAACAATTAGCCCTCCAGAGTAGGTGTGGAGGCGGAAGGGTTGCTGCAGTCCTTAAATACAGGGCGGTGGGCGGAACTCCCTCTCTACTCTGCCGATCACATCCAATCAGGTTGGATCTACTATCCTCTAGACAGCTTCCGGACTATTGGAGTCCTCCTACCAGGAAGTGACTCAATCAATTGGAATTCCTGATTCCACTTTGTCTTCATGTTTGTTTGATTTTTATTTTATGTTTTTAATAATTTCTTTTGAGAAGTTCGTACACTGCATTTCAATCCTAACCATCACCCCCTAATTCCTTCTAGAACCATCTCCCTCCCATGGATATGGATATAGTGCTTTATCTCTTCATTTTATTTTAAACCCACAGAGGCCAATTTCTGCAGCCCATATACTCTCTTGGGTGTGTGACCATCTCCTGGCTTATGATTATATTTTGTGTAGGTGGGGATATTTTATGTTTCTTTCCTTCTGTTCCCCCTTTCCCCTCCTCTCTCTACCTCCTCTTTCCTCCCTTCTCCTCCCTTTCTCCCTCTCCCTCCTCCCCCTCCCCCCGTTCCTCCTCTCTCTTCCGTTTCTGAGACAGCCTTGATATGCCCACCTTGAACGCTGGAGCACTTGCCTCAGCCTCCTGAAGAAAGACCATGAGCAAATAGATTTGAAATTCCAGGCTTTGACCTTGCCCCTGAGTGACCCTGCGGTCTTATAACCACTATCATTTTGAAATCACATAGGAAGAAAAGTAAGGCTGCAAGACATCACCCACTTTACTCAGGGTCAGTCGCACAGTATTCCCAGCCAGGTAAGCTGATATCCATTTCCAGGGATTCTACAGCTCTTGGGCTACCAACAGCATTTGCACAATTACCGAGTAATAAATGAAAAGTAAAATAGCATAAATATTTAAAATATGCTTAAATGCTTAAATCTTAGGACTGTGCCTCGCAGGGGAGTGGTGGCACACGCCTTTAATCCCAGCACTCGGGAGGCAGAGGCAGGCGGATTTCTGAACTCAAGGCCAGCCTGGTCTACAGAGTGAGTTCCAGGACAGCCAGGGCTACACAGAGAAACCCTGTCTCGAAAAACCAAAAAAATAAATTAATTAATTAAAAAAATTATGCCTCAAATGAGAAATATGTAAGTTATACTTTCATTAACTTCAAAATAACAAATTAATTAGAACCTAACAGTGGCAGTTTACTCAGGAAACACTTGAACTTGTTCTGAAACCTCTGCATTGAATCATTTGTGCATGTAAATGTTGCCATGTCGATATAGATAATTTACCCAGACTCTCTCAGTGTTTTTATTCAAAAATAAGTTTTGGTTTTTTTTTTTTTAAAGAATAGATTTTTATTCAGCAAATTCTTATGAGATGAATACTATTAGTTAAACACACTGTGAGGATTACTGTAATCAACTGGAGCGGATCTATGATCCTAGTAGACAGTCCAGTTTGTGAGTGATTAGAGTAACTACTTATGTAAACTGAGGCGGGAAACCCCTCCATTAGAGCAGGATCATTCCCTAGACCTGGGACTTGGATAGCTTTAAATGGAGGAATCCAACTGCACACCAGTATGCACTGAGCTCCTCCTAAATGCCTGCCAGTGGACCTACCTCTTCACCATCCTGACTGTGGTTTTTCTCACCAAGATGGACTACACCCTTGAACAGTGAGCTAGAAGAAACACTTTCTTCCTTAAGTTGATTTTGTCAGGATATTTTAAAATTATATTTATACAATATATCTTGATCATGATTCCCCTCCTCCAAATGCCTAGATCTTCCCATACCTCACTACCAAGCAAACGTCATGTTCTTTCTCTTCAAAAATTAAAAAAAAAAAGAAAATCAAAACAAACAAATTGTCACTAAAAATATTAAAAATGAAACAAAAAAACCCCACCAAAACAAAGAAAAAAATCTTTTAATCTACTTGATATTGGCCAGTAACTACTCCTGGGCATGGGACCTACCCTGGAGTGTGGCCAATACTACCAATTTTTAGGGTATTTTACCCCAGTGACAAGTAAAAGTAAATAAGACAGGGGCTTTGAAGTTTCAAAAAACTTGGGTACCATTTCATATTAGTATACTCTGCTTCCTGCTTACAGCTCAAGATATGAGCTCTGAGCTGTTCCTGCCTTTATGCCTCACCTTACCATCATGGAGTCTAACCTAGCCCTCTGGAATTTTCTTTTATAAGTTGTCTTGGTCTTGGTGACTTTTTATTTATTTTTGAAATTGTAACGCAGCTCCATCATTCCCCACTTCCGTCCTTCCAAACACTCCCGTATTCCCCCCTTACTCTCTTTCAAATTCCTGGCATCCTTTATCATTAATTTTGTTACATGCATATATGTAAGTGTGTATGCATTCCAAAATACAATGTGCTTGGTCTGTATAATACTACTTGTATCTATGTTTTCAGGACTGCACAGGTGTTGGGGCCTACATGCTGAGTTTTAGAGTCAGAATAGTGCCTCCTACAGGGCATCAGTCATGCCAAGGTCTGGGGTCTGTTATGCCCTCTCCGGAGTTTGTTAGTTGTTTTCTGACTCACCATTCTGCTTGGGTAAGATGAAATCTCAAAGTTTTAATTTTTATTTCCCTAGTTTCTGGGGACAATGAGCATTTATTTAGATATTTATTATAGTAGCTATTCCTGGTTGTCAACTTGACTATATCTGGAATGAACTACAATCCAGAATTGGAAGGCTTGCCTGTGATCATGATCTTGAGGCTGGGAGATACAAGTTTCTGACCTGGATCTTGGCATGGAGATCTTGAGGCATAGCAGCTATGAATCCCAGGACTCTTAGTTCAAGGAGATCTCTGAATTCAAGGTCATCTGGGACAAAGCAAATCTTTTAAATTTGGGCCATATCTTCTGCTGGAGACCTATGTGAGGACATTGGAAGAAGGGAGATTCTAGCTTCTTCGACTGCTTGCCTTGAGGGACTGAGCAACTACTAGATCCTTGGACTTCCATTCACAGATGCTGTTGACTATTGTTGTGGAGTTGGACTATAGACTGTAAGTCATCAACAAATTCCCTTACTGTATAGAGACTACCCATAAGTTCTGTGACTCTAGAGAACCCTGACTAACACAGAAGTTGGTACCGGTGGTTCTAGAGGAGCAGAAGTATAAGGATGAATCTTTTAAGAATCTGAAGTTGGAGCCGGGCAGTGGTGGTGCACTCCTTTAATCCCAGCACTCGGGAGGCAGAGGCAGGCGGATTTCTGAGTTCGAGGCCAGCCTGGTCTACAGAGGGAGTTCCAGGACAGCCAGGGCTACACAAAGAAACCCTGTCTCGAAAAAAAAAAAAAGAATCTGAAGTTGGTTTAATAATTCACCAGCACCTTCAACCACTGAAACCTCTCCAGATTCTCTCCTGGGAGCTCGGAGAATATTGAAGACCCATGGTGGAAACTATATTTCAAACTTAAAAAAACTAATGCCTTTGATTATCATGATCCATCAATTGTAACTTGTGATAAGGTGACTCAGTGTGCAAAATTTTGTACAAGTTGGGGGAGGTGTAATTGGAAAATGATTTTGCTGGCTTGTTGCTCTTAGTATCTCTGGAAATATTGATGAAGGAAAAGAATGAGCTGTATGATTACACTGAATGACTCTAGATGCAAGTAAACAATCTAAAGGTTTCTAAGTGTTCCCTTGAAGAGAATCTTCTCTCTGGCAGCCATAGAGCTTGAGTTGCAGAAAATCAAACTGAAGCCCTCATTATAAGGTTGGCTGAATTACAGCGAAGATTCAAGTCTCAGCCTCATAGGGTGTCAGCAGTTAAAGTAAGGGCATTAACTGGCAAAGAATGGGATCCTATAACGTGGGATGGGGATGTGTGGGAAGACCATGTTGAAGCTGAGAATTCTGAATTTTCAGATTCTCAATGGTTTACCCCACCTGAGGAAGTAGTACCCTCAGCCCTTGAAATAATGCCTTCTCCACATGAGGAAGTTAATCCCTCAGAGTCTGATAAACCTGCAGTGACTTTCTCTGAAGAAAATGCCAGACAAGACAATACTGATGTTTCTCAAGGCCCACCAATAGTTTCTTCTAGACCTATAACCAGACTCAAGGCAAAACAGGCCCCTAGAGGAGAGGTAGAAAGTGTAGTCCATGAGGAAGTGAGCTACACTACTAAGGAGCCTAATGAGTTTGCTAATTCATTCAAGCAGAAGTCTGGGGAATATGTGTGGGAATGGATTTTAAGGGTGTGGGATAATGGTGGAAGGAACATAAACTAGATCAGGCTGAGTTTAATGACATGGGTCCTCTGAGTGGAGATTCAAGGTTTAATATGGAAGTTAAAGGTGTCAGAAGTTTGTTTGAATGGTTGGCTGAAGCGTTTATCAAAAGATGGCCGACTGAGAAGGAGTTGGAGATGCCTGATATCCTTTGGCTTAGTGTTGACAAAGGGATTTTAAGGCTCAGGGAGATTGCAATGCTAGAGTGAATATGTTGTATAAAACCTAATCCTCCACAATGGGAAGGCCCAGATGATGTGCTCTGCACAAATCCTGTAAGACACAAGCCGGTGAAAGGAGCATCAGCACATTTGAAGAGTTTTGTTCTTGCCCTTTTCCTTGTGCCAGACCATAGGGTTGAAGATGCTGCTGCTCAATTAGATGAATTAAATGCAATGGGTTTAATTGGGCCCCAAGGTAACAAGGGCCAGCTGGCAGCATTGAATCGCCAGAGACAAGGTGGTCATAGTTATTATAATGGACAACATAGACAAAACAACATTTATAATGACATAGCCCATAAAAGACAGCACAGGAGAGGTGAAATTTATAATGGCATGACTCGTTCGGACCTTTGGTACTGGCTAATCAGTCATGGTGTTTCCAGGCATGAAATACATAGGAAGCCTACTGCATATCTGTTTGATCTGACAAACAGAAAAATTCTCAAACAAATGAAAGAAAGGCTACATTGTATCATGGCAAAAGGCAATCTCGGCCAGTGAATCAATTTCCAGACTTGAGCCAGTTTGAAGACCCAGAACTCCTTGAATGAAGTGGTGGCCAGGTTCCCCTGAGGAAGGATCTTGATAAGACACCTAAAAGCTTTGCTGTTAGCCTTTCTCCAGTTCTTTTCCAGAGGGACCTATGGCCTTTTACGGGGGTAACTGTACACTGGGGAAAACAAAATAATCAGATTTCCTGGGGTCTATTGGATACTGATTCTGAATTGACACTGATACCAGGAGATCCCAAGAAACATTGTGGCCCTCCAGTTAAAATAGGGGCTTATGGAAGACAGGTGATAAATGGAGTTTTGACTGATGTCCGACTCACAATAGGTCGAGTAGGTCCCCAAACACATCCTGTGGTCATTTCCCCAATTCCAGAATGTATAATTGGGATAGATATACTTAGAAATTGGCAGAATTCTCACATTGGTTCCCTGACATGTGGAGTGAGGACTATTGTGGTTGGAAAGGCTAAATGGAAGCTGTTAGAGTTGCCTCTGCCAAAGAAAATAGTGAATCAAAAATGGTATCATATTCCTGGAGGAACTGCAGACATTACTACCACCATCAAGAACTTAAGAGATGAAAGGGTGGTGGTTCCCACCACATCTCCCTTTAACTCTCCTCTCTGGCCAGTGTAGAAAACAGATGGATCATGGAGAATGACTGTTGACTATCGAAAACTAAATCAGGTAGTAACTCCGACTGCAGCTGCTGTACCAGATGTAGTTTCATTACTTGAGCAAATTAACACATCTCCTGGTACCTGGTATGCAGCTATTGATCTAGCAAATGCCTTCTTCTCAGTACCTGTCCATAAGGACCACCAGAAGCAGTTTGCTTTCAGGTGGCAAGGCCAGCAGTATACCTTTACAGTTTTGCCTCAAGGATATATTAACTCTCCTGCCCTGTGTCATAACTTAGTTAGAAGGGATCTTTATCATTTGTCTCTTCCACAAAATATCATATTGGTGCACTATATTGATGACATTAAGCAGATTGGACCAAGTGAGCAGGAAGTAGCAACCACTTTGGACTCATTGGTAGCACATATGCATATCAGATGAAGGGAAATAAATCCAACCAAAATTCCAGGACCATCTACCTCAGTGAAATTCTTAGGACTCCAGTGGTGTGGGGCATGCAGAGATATTCCTTCTAAGGTGAAAGATAAGTCATTGCACCTGGCCCCTCCCACCACCAAGAAAGAAGCACAACATTTAGTGGGTCTATTTAGGTTCTGGAGACAGCACATTCCTCACTTGGGTGTATTACTCAAGCCTGTTTACCAAGTGACTCAGAAAGCTGCCAGCTTTGTGTAGTACCTGGAACAGGAGAAGGCTCTTCAACAGGTCCAGGCTGCTGTGTAGGCTGCTCTACCACTTGGACCATATGATCCAGCAGACCCGATGGTACTTGAGGTGTCAGTGGCAGATAGAGATGCTGTTTGGAGCCTCTGTCAGGCCCCTGTAGATGAATCACAGAAGAGACCTTTGGGATTTTGTAGCAAAGCTCTACCATCATCTGCAGACAGCTATTCTCCCTTTGAAAAACAGATCTTGGCCTGCTATTGGGCCTTAGTGGAAACTGAACACTTGACAATAGGACACCAAATTACCCGGTGACCTGAACTGCCCATCATGAGCTGGGTGTTATCAGACCCTCCAAGTCATAAAGTAGGATGTGTACAGCAGCAGTCTATTATCAAATGGAAGTGGTACATACGTGTTTGAGCCCAAGCAGGTCTTAAAGACAAAAGTAGGTTACATGAAGAAGTTGCTCAAATGCCTATGGTTTCTACTTCTGTAACAATCCCATCTGCTGCCAAGCATGCACCTACAGCCTCATGGGGTATTCCCTATAATCGGCTGACTGGAGAAGAGGAGACTGGGACCTGGTTTACTGATGGCTCTGCACATTATGCAGGCACCACCCAGAAGTGGACAGCTGCAGCATTACAACCCCTTTCTGGGACAACCCTGAAAGATACAGGAGAAGGAAAATCTTTACAGTGGGCAGAACTTCAGGCAGTACCCATGGTATTTCAGTTTGTTTGGAAGAAGAAATGGCCAGATGTATGATTATTCACTGACTCACGGGCTGTAGCAAATGGATTGGCTGGGTGATTGGAAAATTGGTGAGAAAGACATCTGGGCAAGAAGTATGTGGATAGATCTCTCCAAATGGGCAAAGGATGTGAAGATATTTGTGTCTCATGTAAATGCTCACCAAAAGGTGACTTCAGCCGAGGAGGAGTTCAATAATCAGGTGGATAAGATGGCCCATTCTGTGGACAGTCAGCCTCTTTCCTCAGCCATCCCTGTCATTGCTCAGTGGGCACATGAACAAAGTGGCCATGGTGGCCGAGATGGAAGTTATGCTTGGGCTCAACAACATGGGCTTCCACTCACCAAGGCTGACCTGTCTACAGCTGCTGCTGAATCCCAAATGTTGTAAAGTACCTTTTATTTTAACACTTTAAGTCAATCAGTTTGTTGACTTCTAACATTCCACTTTCCTAGAGTACAGGAAAGATCTGTTTCTGTAGTTTGGTTTTAAAATGTGCCAATGCCTGTACATTAACAAGATTTAAAGAAATAAAGTTGTATGAAACATTGAATTTATTGATCTTTGGGGTAGTATGGTACACTATCACTGTATTACAACTGAGCCATTAGTCATGTCGCTTCATCAACGCTTCATCATGGTGCTTCTGAAGAATCAAAAGGAAGGAAGTTAAAACCAAAACAAAATACCTAAGTAGCAGCAGACAAAGCCTCCCTGAATACAAACTGCTACCTAGTTTAATTCTTCTAGTTTACTTGTTTACCTTTGGAAATACAATACAATCCATATTTAGACCTAACGTTTGAATGAGAACATTTTGCATTATTGTGTACTGCCAACAGCAGAGACCAACACTGAGCCCCAGATATGGTACCATTCCTCGAGGTGACCAGCCTGGTGGCAGCTTGACTACATTGGACCACCCTCCATGGAAAGAACAACATTTTGTTCTTACTGGAGTAGATACTTATTTGCGTTATGGATTTGCCTTTCCTACACATAATGCTTCTGCCAAAACCACCATCCATGGACTTGCAGAATGCCTTATCCATCATCATGGTATTCCACACAGTATTGCTTCTGACCAAGGAACTCATTTCACAGCCAGAGAAGTGCGACAGTGGGCCCACAATCATGAAGTTTACTGGTTTTACCATGTTCCCCATCATCCTGAAGCAGCTAGTCTGATAGAAAGATGGAATGGCCTTTTGAAGATGCAGTTACAGTGCCAATTAGGTGGCAGCAGCATGGAGAGCTGGGGCAGAGTTCTTCAGGAGGCAGTGTATGCTTTGAATCAGCGTCCAATATATGGTACAGTTTCTCCCATAGCCGGGATCCATGGGTCCAGGAATCAAGGGGTGGAAAAGGGAATAGTTCCACTCACTATCAGTCCTAGTGACTCTTTAGGAAAAATTTTGCTTCCTGTCCCCACAATTCTAGGTTCTGCTGGCCTAGAAGCTTTGGTTCCAGAGGGGGTAGTGCTCCTACCAGGAGCCACAACAAACATTCCATCGAACTGGAAGCTCAGACTTCCCCCTCGTCATTTTGGGCTTCTAATGCCCTTAAACCAGCAGGCTAAGAAAGGAATAACAGCATTAGGAAGGGTGATAGATCCAGATTACCATGGGGAAATTGGACTGCCTCTCCACAATGGAGGTAAGAAGGATTATGTCTGGAGAGCAGGAGATCCTTTAGGGCATCTCTTAGTACCACCATGTCCTGTGATTAAAGTCAATGGGAAACTACAACAGCCTAATCCAAGCAGGATGACAAAGGATGCAGACCCATCAGGAATGAAGGTATGGGTCACTCCTCCAGGAATAGAGCCAAGACCTGCTGAGGTGCTTGCAGAGGGTGGAGGAAATACAGAATGGGTAGTAGACGAAGGTAGCATAAATACCAGCTAAGACCATGTAACTAGTTGCAGAAATGATTATAAAGTATTATGAATGCTTCTGTTTTATTTTGTTAAGAACACATTTGTCTTTCTTCCAATTTCTTTAACATCAGTTGGTATTTAAGTTGAGACACTAAAGGAATGTTCCCAAGGGACATTGCCCCATCATAAATTTACAAATGCATTTGCAATTGTACGAGGAATAGTTATATCATATTAAGTATTTATGACCTGGTTATTGTTTCATGTGGACATGGGATATTATTTGTGCAAGTTGACAAGGGGTGGATTGTAGTGGCTTTTCCTGGTTGTCAACTTGACTATATCTGGAATGAACTACAATCCAGAATCGGAAGGCAAAGGAAATAAAACACTCATTTTACTGTGTAAGACAATATCTGAACAAGTTGTCTTGATTTTGTTTTCTTGCAGTGGTCTTATAGTCCAGGCTGGTCTCGAACTCACCATACACTGAGGATGGGCTTGAACTGATCCTCCTGCCCTCATCTTCCAATTTCTGAGATCACAAACATCTATCAATCCAAACTGCAAAGTTAATTTTTGAAAACAGTTTAAAGTATTCAAATCACCTATTAGAACCTGAAAACATTGATTCTCAGGGGCAGCACAATTTTGAGAACTTGAGTCTAATTTTTTTCTCTTATTTATTTGTTTATTTATTTATTTATTTGGATATGGGCTTGCAATTCTCTCAACATCAATTGTAAAAGAGACTGTGGTGACTGTCAACTAAGTTAAAGTCACCTTGGAAAAGGGCATCTGGATATGTCTGGGGGGGATAGCCTTGATTACATTAACTGAGTTAGGAAGACCTACACATTGTGAGTAGCATCATTTCCTACAAAGGGAATCCTGGATAAACTGTACAAAAGTGGAAAGAGCAAGCTGAGCCCTAGTATGCATGCAGTTATCCTTTGCTCTCTGCTTTACCATAGATCCAGTGATAGGTAGTCCAGGCTAGCCTCAAAGTCCATACATAGCTCAGGATGACACTGAATTTCTGATTTTCCTCTTTCCATTTCTATAATTACAGACATTTGACATAATACTTGGTTTTGTATGGTGCTAGAGATCAGATTCAAATTTTTTCACACTGGGCAAGCACTCTCACAACTAAGCCACATCCCCAGTCTCCCATGTTTAAGTTTTATGTTATCAGCCCAGATGGCCAGGAGAGAGGACCAGTAGACAGAAATATAGCACGGGGATTTACAGTTGCCATGGGAACAAATCTGTGGGCTTGTCTGTGAGGAATTACACGGACTAGGTTCCTTGAGGTGGGAAAACCCACAATCCATTGGCTAGGGGCCAGATTAAATATGAGGAGAGTGTGGGCTGAGTGGCAGCACTCACCTCTCTGCATTCTTGATGCAAGGTGACCAGTGCCTTAAGCTCTTGTGCCATGACTCTCCTGCCATGTTGGACTGTACTTTGGAATCCTGCCCTGAAACAACCTTTTGGTCCTTCGAGTGGCTATTCTCACAGCAGCAAGAGAAGCAAGCAGTATAATAGGAAATGTGTGAAATAGAACTAAAATCCTTCTGTTTAACTAGTAAAGGCAGAAGCTACCTGGGAGTACTGAAAAGCTAGTGATGTATTAATTTGGGAAAGGCATTTCTTTCAAATCATGCTCTAGTCTGGTAAGGGATAGTATGTAGAATGCTGTGGAAGACGGAAACACTAAGTTGAATAATGTGGGCTGCAAATCTCAACCTCTGATTCAAGGTGGAATGTTGAGCCATTTTCCATTTAAAGTGTTTAAAACTGTTAAACTCTTGTGCATGGGTGTTATTTTGTGTGCTAAATCTCCAGTCTGCATAGGAACCCCCTGCATTTATTCCAGATATTTGCAGTTAGTTAGAGCTTTAAAGCTGGCTGACTTCCAGGCTCTCCTACAGGAAATCAGTTGTTTGTTTGGAATTATTTATATCCTTGAGTATAATATAGGATATTCCTTCTGCATTGCGCACTAGCCAGAGACTATGATTGCCTTTTGCTTTTAATTTTGATGTTTTATCCTTTTAAGAATGCCATACGTGAGTAGACTGTATGCACATCACTGTCACCCTCTCTTTCCATCTCTTCTTCTGTAATAGCTATTAGATGAATAAATTATATTATATGTTAAACAGTCCTCAGATGGAATCTTTGTGTCTTTATTTTTAATTGTAGCGAAAATTCTCTGTTTTGTAAGAGCCAGCTCCTTTATTTCTAGTGCCTGGGAATTACATTTAGAGAGAGCGTGTGATTTAATCTTTAGAGACGGAAAACTTTACTAATAAATTACATTTAAGTGTTTTCAAAAACGGTCCAAATAAAATTCACATATTATATATAGTATGTAACATTTTTTTCATCTTTAATAGATGACAAAGGTCTTATGGGGAATGAGTTGAAACATATGGGCATGAGCATGCAATCATGATATCAAAACAGCATGTTCATTACAGAAGAGTTCATGGGATTATATTTGCCTCAAATATACCTACTAGATTTCCACAACAAGGGAGTTTATCAGGAAGATAGCTAGGGAAGACAATTTTCTAAAGAGCATCAAACACTGGGTCTCTCTTCGGATTGCTCCCCTTTGGGGAATCCCTTGCTTTCTCTCTCTCTCTCTCTCCTATTTCTTTCATTGTGAACTTAAAATGTATACTTGAGATACAGGGGAAATTTAGTATTCCCCAATATGTACATGAGTAACTGTGATATACACACACAATCACAAGAGATCAGAAACAACACATAGATTTAGAACTTCAAAACATAATCCTCCACTGGGCAACATCAGATAGAATGAAACTTAAAGCCACTTCATAGATGTAAAAGCAACCCAGGTACCTGTAACACACACCCGGAAAATCCCAATTTTTGGTGGGGAAAACATGGCAGTCAAGGGGTTCAAGGTCATCCATGGCTACATGCAGAGTTAGAGGCTATCCTGGTTGCCTGATGCTCTGTGCACCACCCACCTCACCCCACCCCATCCCCCCCAAAAAAAACAGAAAGGAGGGAAGGAAGGAAGAAAAGTTCATTTTGATGCCATATTTCTTCGAGAAGTTTACAGACAAAAGTGTCTCAGAGTGTGTAGCTTTGGTGAGGGTTGAGCAGGACTGGAGAGCTAACTGAGAGGAAGCCTGAAGGAATGAAAGTAAAGACAGAGAAAGGAATAAATAATGAAAGAGCTAGAAAGATGGCTCAGCAGTGAAGACCTTTAGAACATTTGCTACCCTTCCAGGGACTCAGGTTCTGTTCCCAAGACCTACAGTAAGCTGCTCACAACCACCTGTACCTGCAGCTCCTGGGAGGTCTGATGTCATAGTCTTCTCTGCAGATACCACACTGGTGTGCACTTGCACCCCTGCTGACACACATAATAAAATTTTAAAAGTACATCTTTTGTCTTAAATGAGACGAGGAAAAAGAGTTGGTTAGGGTGTGTGTCATGGTTGATCTTGATTGCAAACAGTAGAGGATTCACTGCAGATCAACTTTCCAACACCCAAATCATGGAATTCTGACTTCTAAAACTATGGGGGAATAAATTTGTACTGTCTAAGTTATTTGGTCTGTGGAGCTTTGATGTGGTAGCCCTGGCAAACCAATACAACTAGGAAGGCCAGTGTCCCTGAGATAGCACTCTCATTGGATGGAGCAGAACTGTGCAAAGCCCTGATCAGGCCAACTCTATTACCATCCAACCACTCTTCCACAAAGGACAACATAGAACCTGCCCTGCCCCTACCCCGGCTCTGCGTATGGCAGGAACTAAGGACAAGCAGCACTTATGTATCACAGTGTCTTCTCTGAATAACATGAAGGCTGTCCTTCTTCAGAAATAGAATCCAGGGAAAATGATACAACAGTTGGTAATTCCCCACAGAATGGAAGAGCCAGCCTCTGGTCCCATCAGATACTGGATAAGATTCCCAGCCCAATTTACTGAGAAAAGAATTTCCTGTCCCCTCTTCATCACCAGAAAACTAATACGGTCCTGCCCTAAAATTCTTCTCCTCTCCAGCACAACATCCACTGGCCACAGGCTCATTTCTCCAGCAGTGGCTGATGTTGTCTGCCATACAACTCAAGGGCAGAAGTGAGTCCTCCAGTGCAATTGCAACTGTACTCCAAAAAGCATAGCCAAGGTCCTCGGGCCACAAGATAAACTAGCTGTCACTTTAATGGTTTTGTGATATATAATTTCATTGCTGTTAATTAAGTGAATTGATAGAATGGCTCAAATGCAAATTTGTGAATAAAGGTTATGATTTGTAAATATATAGCATACATATAAATCATATTAATACCTTTATTCTATTTTGTGATTTTAATTGGAATTAAATCTAAATATTTATTATGAAGACTCAGATAATGTTGATTTGACTTTTTTTCTTGCTAACTAGTGGTTCTTTATTACTGATCCAGAAACACATCGTTTAGTTTTAATACTGTAATCAAGCAATTATGCAACTGGGCATAAGCCTGGTAGAATTAAAACTCTTAAATTCTTAAAACTGTATTCTTACACAATAGCCAGGCTTGGTGGCTCATCCATGCTTATTGCCATTCTATCCACGATAGCTAGAAAATGAAATTGACCTGGCTGTCCATCAAGGGATGAATGGATAATGAAAATGTGGTACATTCACACAATGGAATTATATCCAGCTGCAAAGAAAATAGAACCAGAAGGCAAGTGGATGAAACTGGAAAAAAATTAATCCGAGTAAGGTCAGGCACAATAGAAACTAATGTTCTCCTCGTATATAAATACTGGTTTTGAGTCTCTTACTTTTTTGTGTGTTCAACTTTCTTAAGTCTGAACTTAACTTTCTATAAGTGCTGAAGACCTAGGAGGAGGCCATGGGCAGCAGGGGGCCTTGAGGAAGGGGGATCATGGTAGGTCTTGGGTGATCTGGAAGTAGAGGGGGAGTGTCCGGATGGAAATGTTCAAGCAGGGAAGAGGGGGGAATGGGGTGAGGGGCCAGGGGGATAACTAAAATGAAGGGCTATTTAAAAGCCACATGGACACCCACAATTTTTCAATCAAACTGAAAAGACAATGAAAAGGAGGAACAATGCACGGCTGGCAGAGGCTCCTCCCTGAGAGGGAGCGAAGGGGTGGAGGTAAGGAGAGTCTCTAAATGACAAAGAAATACAGACGTAAAGAGATGGCTCAAAAATCAGTCTTCTCCTCCTGATGCCTCAGGACAGTCTTCTGTGGGGCCCAATGCTCTCCCCAGCCAGAGGCAGGATTTCAAAGTGAGCAAATTTGCTGATAGCAAGTGTTGGATAGAGACCAACTTCCAAGTTCCAAGATGAGTTTCAGCCACTTCTCTGCTTGCCCCAGGCTGGACATCAGCTAGGAACACATCTGCTAACTGGCTATCCTAGGCTTTGAACACAGACATTTGAAACAGAACTGCTAAGGTGTATACATAGTGCCCTGGGGCCTTCACCCCCATGACCCAGCATGAACACACATACTTGACTCCACCCCATCACGCACACATTCACCACACACACACATACACACACATACACACTACAGAACACTGATATGAATGAGGCCAAGAACTCTTACATCAATTTATCAATACGTGTGCACAAGGCAAGCTTAGGAAAACAACATTCTGGCCAAAACCATGAGTTATAACTTGGGATTTGGACAGAGAACAAGGACGGGGTCCTCTTTTTCCACAGTATTTCTCTGTGCTTTCAAAATGTTTAAAACATTATCTCAACACAAATATGAAAAGATGTCATGGGGAAAGCACTTGGTGACTACTAAGAAGGACTTCGGGAGCCCAGATTAAATTTCTTTTGATGCATCCAAGTTAAAAAAGGAAACCGAGTTCCTTTTCCTTCAGGAAAACCCTTCAGGTTCTTGTAGGTTTTTCAAACTGAAGCAAACATGCCTGAGATTTTTATTCCTTCAACTAATCTTCTGAAGCGAATTCATTTAAAACTTTTAAAAGCCAAAGGTACAATCGTGTCTTACATTTTATATCGTATTCTGAAGAATACAAATGGTGAATTCTACCGACAGAAAAAATGATGTCAACTTTTCTGGAAGAAAACTTTAAACTGAGGTTTTCTCTGTCTTACAGGAACCTCAGGGTCCCTGATGGTTTTCCCCCCAATAATGAATATTTATCCTAGCTCTTTTCCTTGCCAGAATGGTTTGCAGCCAAGCACTAAATCAGAAGCCAGTGGTTTCCCTAGAGATATGACCACATTGAATACTCAGTAAGGATTGAATTCATTTTGTTCCAAAGTTTTCTAAGGAACTCATAAGATAATCTCTGAATCTAGCGATGTTAGTCATAGGGCCTAAAGGAATTCACCTTCACTGAACCAACAACAACAACAACAACAAAAACAGCAGTAGCAGTAAATGGGCTTCAGAAATCTGCACCAGGCTTCCCGGGTTTTAAAAACAAGTAAGGATTCATGAATGATACATTAAAAAGTTTTACTAATTTTTTAAAACTATGTGCATAGCATGTTAAGCTCTCAGTGTCTGATATAAGTGAGTTTTTCCTTAGGGCAGCAAGACTTGGTTTAGGTTTAGTTGTAGTGCTGGGGATAAAATTTGGGACCCTGCCCTTGCACTAGAAGGCAAGGATTCTACCATGGAGCTGTACCTCAGTACTCACAACCCTCCATTTACTAGCAATGGAGTGATTCTTCACACTGACTCAGTGTTCAGATACACCACTGGCAAACCCCTATGCTGCTAGAAATCGTGTCCATCCAGGATGCAATCAAATGACAGTTCCCCTCTCTCTAAGAACTTTTCTCCCATAACATTTTGAGGGAAATAACTCATGATTAGAGACATTGAGGAGATAAGAGCAGAGTGACTGACCATCCTCCAACCCCTGCCGTCCTGATAGCACCCTATCTTCCGAGCTACCAGGTCCAGAAAAAACATAGGAAAATTCTGAAAACAATTTCTATATTCAGACTCTACTCCAAACTAAGAGGGAAAATCCTTGTGGCCTTTCAAGGAGCACAGGATTCACAAACACTACAACCATTTAATTACCAATTTCTAACAACATTTTTTTTTCTGCCTCCTCAAGATAGATTGTTTTGAAATTTCAGAGTTTGATAATTCAGAATGATACACCCTCCAAGAGCCAAGGACCTCTTTAGTTTTGCTATAGAATAATGTATTCATATACCCTGGGATGAGCAAAATGCCAGGACAATCAAGGTTTTTCCACAGAAAAATACAATATCTGTTATCACAGACTAACCTTTTCCCTTTCTCACCTCTGCAAAAGTTTTACTTCCACTGAGTTTTTCTCCCTAAGAATAATTACTTCTCCAAGGAAAGCATCTGAGTTCCTCTTGTGAAGCTGAACCCAAGAATGGTTCATCCTGGTGTCAGCCAGTTGGCATGAAAGACAGGATCCAGAAATCACAGAAAACATCCAAACATACTAATTAAGTACCACAAGACAAATGAATAAAGTCTTCCATGGAATGGATAGAGAGAGAGAGAGAGAGAGAGAGAGAGAGAGAGAGAGAGAAGCCTTTGCTTTTATACATTTAAATATGTATACACATAAATATTCATGCATATATATGAGAGAGATAATATTATCTGAGAATTACAGAGGATTTAATGAATAAATAAATGCCTGGAAAAATATATAATTTCCACTTCTGGTATTAGCAGATATATAAAGAAAAATTGGTTATTCCCTAGCTGACTTTTCAACTTCTATAGCACTTATCTGTCAGACAGTCTGACATTCAGGTTTAAAGATCTTTCTGTATGGTGTGTGTCTAACTTATGTTCTAATGCTGTGAAGAGATACCATGACCATGGCAACTCTTATAAAAAGAATGCATTTAAATGGGCTTGCTTACAATTCATAGGTTTAGTCCACCATCCTCACGGGGAGGGGACATGGCAGCATGTAGGCAGACATAGTAACTGAGAATTCTACATCCAGATCCAAAGGCAGCAAGGAGAGAGAGACTATGGGTCTGACTTGAGCTTTTGAAACTTCTAAAGCCCATCCCTAGAAACACACTTCATACCAGAGGGCCACACCTTCTAATCCTTTCAAATAGTGCCACTCTATGGTGACAAAGTATTCAAATCTATGAGCCTATGGGGGCCTTTCTCATTTAAACCACTACAGGGAGTGTGCATTATCAGAGACCTTGTTCCTCAGTGCTCTGCATTGCTATCCCCATTACTCCCTCATTATAAAAATAAAGTTTATCAGCACACTGCCATGCCTGCTCGTTGACATGTTTCTTGAGGCTAATATCAAAGAGTCAAACAGATCTAGCATGGATGGTGTGGTCTACAGAGTCTTAAATACTTGCTTTCTGCCATTTCAATGAAGTAGCTGAAAAACTAAACAGAGAGCAAAGCAAGCAGAGCACACATTAGATGATAAACCCATCAGAGATGCCCCAGAACCTGCACAAGGAGGGAAACTTGATGTGGATCTGGCTGGCCTGGAACTTAGCAACTAGAGGAGATCTGTCTCCCTTTGCTTCCTGAATGCCAAGATTAAAGGCATGCACCATTATACTGATTCAAACACTTTTTTAATGCTGACAAATATGATTGGTTTTGGAACCAAATGCCTAGGAAACAGATGTATAGAGCCCAGCCCATAGTTAAATTAGATTCTGCCCTATTCTTCTTCCTTCTGAAAGAGCCTGACTTTACACAGTCGTTTTGCTGGGTACCTTACTGGGTACCTTATTCTCAGGGTGCTACAGCCTGGAGGTGTATGCAAAGGGAGGCAGATCTCCTCAAATTGCCAAGTTCCAGGCCAGCCAGAGCCACACCATGAGACTGTTTCAGTCCCAACTCTCAAAATTGTTAGATCAACAATTCTCTTCATTCATCTGTACTCATTCAGAAATGCACTTGAGGACATCATGATTTGTAAATTTTGTTCATTCAGTTTCCTTAATTAGCACACCGAGTTTCCCTCCTGGTGCAGGTTCTGGGGCATCTCTGATAGGTTTATCATCTAATGTGTGCTCTGCTTGCTTTGCTCTCTGTTTAGCCTTGCAGCTACTGTGAACGGTTGCTCTCTAGTGCAAGGGCTGATTTTCTGGATCTGACTTTCTCTCCTCATCACTACCTTACCTCAGTGCCCACACACATGCAATAAATCCTTGTTTAAAGATAGTACAAACCAGAGCATTGATGAAGGAATGCTCAGAAGACAGAATGTCTAGAGAACCTGGCATAAAGAGATGTCTTTACACTTTCCTAAATCTAAGAGAAGAAAATAATTGCTTGGTTTAAGAGACAAAACTAAACTGACTAGGCTTTAATTTGTTTGTTTGTTTTTTGAGGCTGGAGCAACGACTCAGCAGTTAAGAGGGTGCATTGCTCTTCCAAAGACTGGCATTCCACTCCCAGCAGCCCTGACTGGTGGCTCACACCTACCTCTGACTCTAACTCTGGGGACCTGGCTTTCTCTTCTAGTCTCCTTGGGCACTGCACTCACATGCATATACAAAACAAAACAAACATTCTCTTAAACTGGAAGGCATATGTCTTAGTCAGGGTTTCTATTCCTGAACAAAACATCATGACCAAGAAGCAAGTTGGGGAGGAAAGGGTTTATTCAGCTTACACTTCCACATTGCTGTTCATCACCAAAGGAAGTCAAGACTGGAACTCAAGACGGTCAGGAAGCAGGAGCTGATGCAGAGGCCATGGAGGAATGTTTCTTACTAGCTTGCTTCCCCTGCTTGCTCAGCTTGCTTTCTTATAGAACCCAGGACTACCAGCTCAGGGATGGCACCACACACAATGGGCCCTCCCCCTTGATCACTAATTGAGAAAATACCTTACAGCTGGATCTCAGCTAGTGGCATTTCCTCAAGGAAGGCTCCTTTCTCTGTGATAACTCCAGCTTGTATCAAGTTGACACACAAAACCAGCCAGAATAGCATATATCTATCAATCTTTGTTTATTCCAAAGCAGACATGTGACTACTTGGGTATGAATAAGAAAATGAAAGAGCCATGGAACCTTTCCAATCAGGTAATATCCTCAACTGGACCAAAGACTGACCTCAGAGCAGAAAGAACATTCTGGTAGCAAATGGCTTTCTGGCTTGAGCTGCAGCTGGTATTCTTATATGTGTCGGCTAAAGACCTGTGCTGTAGACTTGCCACTTGCCAGTTTATGTACATATGCTAGGTTCTTCAAGCAGATCTGCACGTGGGAGTACAAAGGATGTAGGCTCACATTTACATATAGCACACACATGCACATCTGATTGGTTCTTTTTCTCAGAAGCTCCATGACTCAAAGCACCAGAACAGCAACCTGTAACCTTGTAAACCTTCTTGCCCTCACAATAGCCAGATGTGATTGTCCAAGTATGGACCTGTTTTGTTGTTGTCCGTTTGTTTGTTTGTTTGTAATTGAGCCACGGTTTCATTTTGTCTGCCTCTGGCTGGCCTGGAACTTACTATTTAGACTAGCCTGGCCTCTGCCCCTTGGATGCTAGGATTAAAGACAAGTGCACCACATTTGGCTCAGGGTCACAGTTTGTCCTGCATCATTCCTTTGTTAATCTGACATTACCATCACCCTCTTCAAATATCTCCTGGGCCCCACACAAGAGAAACTAGGAGTCACAGATCTGGAATCCATTTTCTTCTGGGTTTTCATCAGTCTGCCAGTAAAAAGCATCTACATAAGATCTAGAAGTGTAGTGCCCGATTCACGAGACCCCAGAAACAAAGACCACCAGGAGTCGACTGGATGCACAAGCAAGAGGGCTTTAATCAAAGCAAGCTAGCTTGGACCGCCACAAGATGTCGATCCTGTGCTCCAGGGAAAGGGGCATTTTAAAGGCAATAATCACAGGTGGGTGGTTAGGGGGTTTCCATAGTAGCGAGAAGCTGATTGGCTGTAGGCAGGAATGTACCCTGCTTGGCCCCTGTCAGTGGACAGGGTGGGGATCTTAACATTCTGCTCGGTGGGCAGGTGGGTCATTCTGTTCAGTGGGCAGGTGAGTCATTCTATTCAGTGGGCAGGGAGTCATTTTATTCAGTGGGCAGGGAGGGGACCTCCCTGGGACATTCTGCTCCTGTGCAAGTCAGAAGTTTAGTTTCCCAGGCCCTTAGTTTGGCCCATATGGTGTCTGGAAAACAAAATGGAGTTAGCAGTGTTGTTTTTAGCTCTACACCCCCCCCCTTTTTTTTTAACCTAGAGTTCAATCTTGAACGACCAGGAACAGGGTGGAAGGTCTTTACTTCTGTAGCTGCTTCCTGCTGAACAGGGGCGATGATTCTGCGGAACTACAACTCAGCTTCTGAGTTCATACTTTGGTACTGTGCCAATTGTGTCCACACTTCTCTTTGTACCACCTGTAGGCCTTTTAACCTGGCATATAAATCATTGTTACTATAACATGTAGGTCCTATAACATCCCCCAAATAGGTTACTGGGGCTGGAGTCCCATATAAAATTTTAAAGGGAGTCAGGCTGAAACGAGAGGGCGTATTTCTGGCCCGAAAGATAGCGAGGGGCGGAGCACCACCCAGTCTGCGCCAGTCTCCATGGTCAATTTAGTCAAGGTCTCTTTCAGAGTTCTATTCATTTTTTTTTACCTGTCCTGAACTTTGGGGTTGATACACACAATGCAGTTTTTAATCAGTCCCCAAGTACCTGGGCAACAAAGGCTGGACCATTATCGGACCCAATTACCTTAGGTACCCCAAATCAGGGAAAAATTTCTTCTAGTATCTTCTTGACGACCACGGCAGAGGTTTTTGCTTTTGTAGGGAAAGTTTCAACCCATCCTGAAAAAGTATCCACAAAAACTAACAGGTACCAATACCCATATTTACCAGGCTTGATTTCAGTAAAATCTATTTCCCAATATATTCCCGGTTTGTCTCCCTGGTACCTTCTTCTTGGGTCAACTTTATTCCGGCAGGCATTTACCTTTTGGCAGGCCACACAGTCTTGAACCACGCTCTCTGCCAAGGGTTTTAGTCTTAAGATATGAAACTTGGATTTAGAGGCTACCTGTATTTGCTTTTTTACTCCTAGATTCGTCCACTGGTGTATCTGTCTTATCATTTCTTTTGCCTGTTCCTGTGGTAAGATTTTTTTCCCAATAGGCGTGACCCAGTACCCCGTCCTGTTTTGGAAGTAATTACCAGGGTCTCTAGAAATACCTGCTAAGTCTTCAGCAGAATACTTGGGTTCTGACCCTTTGGAATCTGAGTCCTGAGTCACCATAACTGGTACTGCTTTTGTAGCCACTTTCTTGGCTTTTGTAGCCACTTTCATGTTGTTTCCTTCGGCTACTCTGGAATTGTCTTTCTGGTATCCTGGGCAATGTATGATACTCACTTTTGTTGGTTTGTACAGAGCCTCTAATAGTGCCAATATCTCAGATTTATGTTTAACTTCTTTTCCTCCTGAGGTCAGCAGTCCTGGTTGCTGATAGATGGCACCATGTACATGGGCTGTGGCAAAGGTCATGTTGCATCCTCAGTCAGAAAGAGAGATAAACGCTTGCATTCTGCTCACTTTCTCTTTTTTCATACAAGATCCAAACCCAGGTGCAGCCACTTTTAGGATGGGCGTTCCAACTTCAATTTATGTAATCACCACCATCCCTCACTGGCATGGCCAAGGGTTAAGTGTTCCTTGCAGGCAGAACTGGAGCCTTGTCAAGTTGACAATAAAGACCATCACACGTTGTTCTTTTGTTGGTCCAAACTTGAGTGAATCCCTGGCTGTTTTTCTGAAAAGGAAGGAATAGGACCTTCATTTTTTTCCCAGTTCCTGACCTCACTGGGGCTACCATACACTTCCGACATGGCCTTTTAATTTTGAACTTCAGAAGTGAGCAAGGTCTTCTTCCAGCTAAGTTCCAAGTCCTCATGACCTGTGGTTCTTATCAAGAGGAGGATTGAGGCAACCTTTCCAAAGTTACCTTCCATTGCACTCACTTCCCCAGCTCATCATCCAGATGAAGACAAGAAAATACCTTCACAGAAGAAAGAAAATAAAATGCTTCTTTCACCATTACAAACAGAAGTGTGAGCAAGGGTAAGGAATATGTTTATTCCTCTGTGTGTTCTATCTATTTTCGACTCACAGGCAGCCTACAATAGCTTAAAACCTAAACTCACCCTGCTGTAATCTGATAAACCTAACCTCACACAGAAGAAGAGGCCCTGGTCCACCTGGCCTCTGGATGGCTGTTCGGATTCACTCTCTGCACTGAGTAATTCAAACGTCAGTTGACCTTTTCTGCTTCCTTGACTCAACCCTCATCTGCTGGTCTTAAAGCCTTTTCACAGCCTTATTTCTGCATAGAATAGCTCAGGAAGTGTGCCCTCACCTTCACGCCCTTTGCCCTAGTAACTCCCACTCACTCAGTGAGTCTACGTTGAATGTCCTGTCTTGTGCACAATTAGCACCTCCCATTGTACACCCATCTTAAACTTCTCTTTGGTGCACATTTGTTAATTGAATTAACTTTAGCCCAAAGCTGCCTCTGTACAAGTTCAGAGGTAAACCTAAGGATTTTTTACATAACTACCTGACTTGATTTCTAACCAAGTACCTGAGTCTCAGCCGGTCACAAGCACTTAATCCTCAAATACAACAGACAGGCGCTACATCCAACTAGACTGCCTCTACAACTCATTCTTTTTCTCTGGTTTTAATAATAACTTGCTCATATGGTTGGGGAAGAGACACTATGGACATATTTGGAACACACAGCTGGTAACTCCAGAAAGCCAAAGAAATCCCCTCAAGATGTGGAAAACTAAATTTGTTGTAATCTTGTCTTTTAATTACATTGCCACTATAATTCACCAATTAAAAGTGTGTCTTTCGACGCTTCCAAACTGTAACTTCCTGTTACACTTTCCCTGTATATCTTAGTACCTGGCATGGTGTTCACCAAACAGGCCTTCAATATGCGCTAAGCAAAAGAAAGAAATGTAGAGCAGATGGCACGTAATAAATGGTTAAAATTAAAATCCCTCTGCTACAGGGATATTTCGTTTGAAACTAAAGGAGGTCTACTGCTGGCTGGAGGGCAGGTAAGGAGTGGAGAGGAAACGGGACAAGGAGGAATACTGAAGAGGAAGAAAAGGGAGGAAGGGGGGAAGAAACCACCTCAAAAGAAGGCTAGAGATGTAGTCCATCTGGCAGAAAATTAACACCATAGCAAATTTCTAAAAGAAGCTGGTTTTATAGACTGATAGTGAGAGAAGAATTTGAGGGTTGGAAATGATGTGAACACCATAACTGGGGAGCATTCTGTATGGCAACCACTGTCTGGAGTAGACACATGTGTCTTTAAGCATGTTTGGCTAGCGCTGTAGGAACCACAGCATCACTATTTTACATTTTTGGGAGCATCTGGGCTGCCTCTGTTCCCAACTGAGCTATTGGGACTCTGTTGGCAAACAAGAGCCCAGACCCTTGGCTCTGATTACTCAGGCTTTTAGCAACTGAACAGGCTGAATTGTACAGTTGGAGACAGACGACATATGCAAACTTTCCCCTGTAACCCCTTGTCCTGTGGAAAGGAAAGAAGTGAGAGCATTTTGTCACCTCCTTTCAGTGCTCACCCATTTGACTTGAAAGATCTACTTGCCGGCAAATGGATGAAACTAGAAAATATCATCCAGAGTGAGGCAACCTAGTCACAAAAGAACACACATGGTATGCACTCACTGATAAGTGAATATTAGGCAAAAATCTTGGAATACCCAAGATACAATTCACAGACCACATGAAGCTCAAGAAGAAGGAAGATCAAAGTGTGGATGCTTCAGTCCTACTTAAAAGGAGGAACAAAATACTCATAGGATGTAGAGAGTGGGAGGGACTTGGGAGGGAGAGGGGAGGGGAAGGGGGAAAGGGGGGACAGGATCAGGTGTGGGAGGAGACAGGGGAGATGTGCCAAGATTCAGAAATTGAACAGAGGTATGTAGTAGTGGGGGATGGGGAACTGGGGGTAGCCACTAGAAAGTCTCAGATGCCAGGAAAGCAAGAGGCTCCTAGGACCCAACAGGGATGACATTAGCTGAAATACCCAACAAAGGGGAGGGAGAACCTGTAGAGACATATCCAGAGGTTAGGCATGGCCCCTGATTGAGGGATGGGGTCACCCACCCATCTCAGAAAATATTAGCCCAGAATTGCTCCTGTCTAAAGGAAACCATGAACAAAAACGGGAGTAGAGACTGAAGGAAAGGCCACCCAGAGACTGCCCCACCTAGGGATCCATCCCATCTGCAGACACCAAACCCAGACCAGAAGCACTTGTTTACAGGAACCTGGTATAGCTGTCCCCTGGGAGGATCTGCCAGAGCCTAACCAATACAGATGTGGATGCTCACAGTCAACCATCAGACTGAGCATGGGGACCCCAATGGAGGAGTTAGGGAAAGCTGAAGGAGCTAAAGGGGTTTGCAACCCCATAGGAAGAACAACAATATCAACCAACCAACCCCCCCCCCTCCCCAGAGCTCCCAGGGACTAAACCACTAACCAAAGAGTACACATGGAGGGACCCATGGCTCCAGCTGTATATGTAGCAGAGGGTGGCCTTATCTGGCATCAGTGGGAGGGGAGCCCCTTGGTCCTGAGGAGGCTCGATGCCCCAGCATAGGGTAGTGATTGGGCGGTGAGGTGGGAGAGGGAACACCCTCATAGAAACAGGGGGGAGGGAATGGGATAGGGAGTTTGCCGAGGGGAAACCAGGAAGGTGGATAACTTTTGAAATGTAAATAAATAAAATAACCAAGAAAGAAAGAAAGAAAGAAAGATCTCCTGGATTCCTTTCCTTGCTCTCCAGCAACCTCCCAGAAGACAACATGGTAACTTCCCCTAAGGATGTGTGTGTGTGTGTGTGTGTGTGCGCGCGCGCGCGCGCACACAGGAGCCAATGTTGGTGCCTTTTTCATTAATTCACTTGGATAAACCAAGTCAGGTCAAAGAAGGTCATGTGAAGGGCAATGTAAGAGACTCCCTGAAGGGGACACTACTTTACAGCTGAACACATGGATGACAATTTCTAAGCCACACACACTGCTTCTTGTGTGAATTCCAGAATATTGACAGCAAGGAACTTCCACAAATAAGAAAGTTAAAAGACATTTGTATAAGGGACTGATGCACTCAGAATGGAAAGGAATTGAGTTTATGATTTTTAAATTATAGGAAAGGGGTCTGGGATATGGCTCAATGGCAGGACACTTGCTTAGCATCGGTGCAGTTCAGGGATCCAACCAAATATGGGAAACTTCATAGTCTATTACAGAGGAGGAAACAATTCATCCAATCTGGCAAAGTAAGAAAAGGGGAGGCAATCAGCTCAACTGCAAAGTGCTTACCAGACTGCATGACACCTGAGATTGATCTCTGGTACTTCTTTCTTCCTTTCTTTCCTTTCTTTCTTTCTTTCTTTCTTTCTTTCTTTCTTTCTTTCTTTCTT
>JADRCH010000160.1:4811386-4843536 GCA_019843965.1 Rhynchomys soricoides
GGAGGGAGGGAGGGAAGGAAGGAGGGAGGGAGGGAGGGAGGGAAGGAGGGAGGGAGGGAGGGAGGGAAGGAAGGAAGGAGGGAGGGAGGGAGGGAAGGAAGGAAGGGAGGGAGGGAGGGAGGGAAGGAAGGGAGGGAGGGAGGGAAGGAAGGAAGGTAGGAAGGAAGGAGGGAGGGAGGGAGGGAGGGAAGGAGGGAAGGAGGGAGGGAGGGAAGAAAAGTAGGAAAGAAAGATCATACTTAGGTTAATGGGAATTTTCGGGGACCTCTGAAGGACAGAAAAGGACAAGTCTATGTTAAGATGGTTATAAAATCATGTTCTCCCTACTTTAATATCATGATGTATTCTGCACAGACTTTCATATAAAACCATTATGCACTTTCAAAGGGGGGGGGCTTAAAAACAGGGCAGCCAATGACAAACCTGTGGTCCTAGCTACAGTTTTAGATATTAATGTCTCTTCTCTGAATATGTTTTCCATTTCATAACAAATTACCTGAGACTGGGTAGGTAATTAAGAAGTAGAGGCTTCTCAGGCTCAAGGTTCTAGAGCTAGAAATGTCAAGAACAGAGAGCCAGAAGTTGCCACTTCCTGCTGTGTCCTGATGGAACATGTCACACAGTGAGATAGAACAAGCAGTCAGCTCAGTGACTTTCTCCTGCTCTCTCTCTCCCTCCCTCCCCCCAGGTCTCTATAGTAATTAATAATAATAATAATAATAATAATAATAATAATAATAATAATGAAAAAATCACTTCTGAGTTAGACAAGACAAACAGAAGGAAAGGAGCCCAAGAGAAGGCACAAGATTCAGAGACCCACTCATTAGCACACTCAGGAATCCCATAAACACACTAAACTGGAAGCCATAATTTATACTTGGAGGACCCAGCAAAGATCCATGTAATCTCTGTGCATGTTGCCTCAGTTCCTGTGAGTCCATTGTGAGTTCATAGGAGCTTTGATCATGTTAATTTGAAAGGCCTTGGGTTTTTTCTTTTCTTTCTTTCTTTCTTTTTTTTTTTTAGTTTTCCATCTTCTTGGCTCTTATGGTCTTTCTGCCTCCTCTTCCACAGGTTTCGCTGCAGACATCCCACTTAGGACTGAGTGTTCCAAAGTCTGTCTGTCTCTCTGTCTCTCTCTAACTGTGTCTCTCTGCATAATGTCTAGCTGTGTGTCTCTGTATTTGTTCTCATCTGTTGCAGGAAGCTTCTCTGATAACTGAATGAGACACTGGTCTATGAGTATGGCAGAATGTCATTAGGAATCATTTTACTGCTACTATTTTTCCAGAACAGTAGTATTTAGTTTTACCCTAGGCCCCTGGACTACATAGTCTTGGGTTTTTGGCTACCCAAACAGTGTCCTGAATTTTATCTCATGGAGTGGACCTTCAGTCAAACAAGATGTTGGTTACTCCCACAAGCTTTGTGACATTATTGTACTAACAGATCTAACCCAAGGGGAAGCTTCATTTGGTGATAAGAGACAGCCAGTAGGGGTTCTGTCTTCTGATATCTTTTTCAATTTTCTTCTTCTGTGTCTTAATATTTTTATCATATAAGTCTTTCACTTGCTTGGATAGAGTTACTTCAAATTCATTTATATAATTTATATCTTTTAAGGCTATTGTGTTGTTTCTTTGATTCTTTTCATGTCTGTTTATCATTCACATATAGGAGGGCTACTTATTTTTGTGTGTTATTTTTTTTTCAGGTACTCTGCTGAAATTAATCATCAGATCTAGGAGTTTTAGAGTCACTTATGTATACTATCATGTCATCTGCAAATAAAGACACTTTGACTTCTTCCTTTCCAATTTGTATCCTTTTGATCTGCTTCAGTTGTCTTATTGATCTGGTGAAGACATCAAGTACTCTATTGAATGAGTACTGAGATGTGAAGAACATTCCATTGTTCTGCTTTTAGTAGAATTATTTCTCTTCATTTAAGTTGATGTTGGCTAAGGGCTTGCTATAAAGTGTCCTTATTACGTTGAGGTATGTCCCTAATATTTCCAGGACTTTTGTCATGAAGAGGTATTGGAATTTTGTCAAAGGCCTTTTCTTCATCTAATGAAATGATCATGTGATTTTTGTCTTTCAGTTTGTTTATATGGTGGATTACATTTACTTATAAATGTATATTGAACTATCCCTGCATCCCTGGGATGAAGACTACTTGACCATTATGGATGATATTTTTTGTGTTCTTAGATTCAGTTTGCAAGTATTTTATTGAGAATTTTTGCATCTATGCTCATAAGGGAAGCTGGTATGTATTTCTTTTTCTTTGTTGAATCTCTATGTGGTTTGCATGTTTATGTAACTGTGGCCTTGTATAAAGCAAATTTGGAAATATTCCTTCTGTTTCTGTTTCTGTTTTATGGACTAATTTGAGGAGTGCTGGCATTAACTCTTCTCTGAAAGTCTGGAAGAATTCTGTATTACAGCCATTTAGCCCTGGGCTTTTTGTTTGTTTGTTTGCTTGCTTGTTTGTTTTTATCCAGTGGAAGACTTTTAATTCCTGCTTCTATTTCAGTAGGGGCTATCGGTGTGTTTAAGTTGCTTATCTGATCTTGTTTTAACTTTGGAAGTTAGTATATATTGAGAAAATTGTCCTTTTTTTTTAGATTTTCTAATTTGGTGGGATACAGGTTTTGAGGAGGTTATTTGCTTTGATTTGGTTTGGGGTTTGGTTTTGAAAATGTTTTTCTGATTCTCTAGAACCCCTTGGTGTCTGTTATATCACCCCTTCTCGTTTCTAATTTTGATAATTTTAGTGTTTGTTCTTTGCCTTTTAGTTTATTGAATAAGGATTTATCAATCCCTGATTTTCTCAAAGGACCAACTCTTTATTTCATTGGTTTTTTCATTGTTTTTATTTTTTAATTTGTATCTGGTTCATTGATTTCAGCCCTGCACCTGATTATTTCTTGCCATCTACACTGTGTGTGTGTGTGTGTGTGTGTGTGTGTGTGTGTGTGTGGTCTATAGCTTTCGGATGTGCTGTTGTGTTACTAGTATGGGATCTCTCTAATTGTTTAATGCAAGCGCTTAGTGCTATGACTTTGCCTCACAGAGCCACATTCATCACTGTGTTCCATGAGTTTGGGTGTGTCATATATGCATTTAAATTCAATTCTAGAAAGTATTCAGTTTCTTTCCTCATTTCTGTCTTGACTCATTTTTCATTCAGGAGTTGTTCAGTTTCCATTTGTAAGTTTTCTGTTTCATTTCTGTTGTTAATATCAGCTATTAATCCTTGGTGGTCTGAGAGGATGCAGGGTGTTATTTCAATTGTCTTGTATCTGTTGAGACTTGTTTTGTTTCTGAGTATGTGATCAGTTTGGGAGAATGTTTCAGGTTGTGCTGAGAAGAAGACATATTCTTTTGTAATAAAATACTTTGTAAACATCTATTAGGTCCATTTGGTTTATAATGTGAGTTAGTTCTGGCATTTCTCTCTTTAGTTATTGTCTGGATGTTGGGCTTGTTGGCCAGAGTGTGGTATTGTAGTCCCCCACTATTAGTGTGTAAGGGTCAACACATGATTTAAGCTGTAGCAGTTCCCCTGAGCTTGGTGTGTTGATGTTAAGAACTGTAATGTCCTCTTGGTAGATTTTTCCCTTGATGGGTATGTAGTGTTCACCTCTGTCTCTTCTGGTTAGTTTTGGTTTAACAACTTTTTTTTTTTTTTTTCAGATATTAAAATGGCTACACTCCAGCTTGCTTCATAGGTCTATTAGCTTGGCATGTCCTTTTCCTTCTATTTATCTTTGATGTTAGGGTATGTTTCTTGGATGCAACAGAGTTCCTGCTTCCCAGGCCTGACTCTTCTGATCTCAAAGTGCTGAAGATCTCACCTTGCCTTAGTTACCTCTAAATGCTATGCGCATACAAACATAGGAATTATGTCTCTGACTTACAACATGTGGAGAACACATTCAAAGTACATCTCCTTCTTTATGACAATAGGCAGTGATGTGTACTGCTCCCTGGGCTCCTAAACTTGGGGGTGGGGGGGCAGGATTATGTTTCAACTTCTAGGGTCTGTGCTCTTGATAGCTGTTCCATACACCTTTCTCAAGCCTTTCAAAATGAAAAGTATTCTACTTAAAAACATCTAAAAGTTCCAGAAAATGTTACAAAGATCTGTGGATTGTGTAAAAATGAAGTAAAATCACCATGTTTGACAGCAAGAACTCTGGCTGTGCAGAATGTTTGGGAGCCCTGTGTCTTTAGGGTACACATGGCAACCTAGGATGTAGCATAGAAAGAGAATGTAAACAGGTCATCACCAGTCCTGGGTAGACACAGGGTCAGCTCTCCCTGGTATGATTTCCAGTTTCCTTGAAAAGCACTTTAGGATGGTGTCTTAGGGTTTTACTGCTGTGAACAGACACCATGACCAAGGCAAGTCTTATAAAGGACAACATTTAATTGGGTCTGGCCATTATCATCAAGGCAGGAGCATGGCAGCATCCAGGCAGGCATGGTGCAGGAGTTGCTGAGAGTTCTACATCTTCATCTAAAGGCTGGTAGCAGAACACTGATTTCCAGGCAGCTAGAATGAGGGTCTTATAGCCCACACCCACAGTGACACACCTACTCCAACAGGGGCACACCTACTCAAACAGAGCCACACCTTCTAATCGTGCCACTCCCTGGGCCAAGCATATACAAATCATCACAGATGGATGTTTTAATAAACCAAGTTGGAAATAATCAAGCTGCAGTTTCTTGGATGAAGACAAATTGGATTCCACAGGTGTGGAAGAGAAGCCAGATATCAGTTACCTGAACTGTCTTAACCTAATGTAATACAAGCAATTTTTCAGTCAAAGTGAATATAACGGGATATGTACCACTCAGATCCTCCTGAGGAAACCAAGTGGACAAAACCAGGACGAGGGTCACAGAAGTGACTCAGAAGTTTGCCAGTGACACTCACAGCTGAAATACAGAATAGAGGAATGAGATACGTATACAGACCAAAAGGTTCTGCAAGTTTTCAAAGGAGATTCAACACAGAGGATTTAAGGGCTACTACAGAAACATGTGGCATAAACATCATATCCTAGTCAGGGTACACAAAGTTACAAAATAAAGCTGTTAAAGGTGCTATGTAATGCAGTCTTCTGAAGGTGACCCTCAAAGGACAAAAGGATCCTACGACAATGTCAAGGCAAGCAGTCATTGCTGACTAGGTTCCAAGTGATGGCTCTCAGTTACCCTGGTGAGTTGATGGTTAGAGAGCTGTATTCCAAGGAAATGTGGACACTTGCACCAGAGACTAAGCTGCAAAGGAAGACAATCCCACATGACTAAGGCAATGAAACTGTCCTGTATGGAATAGTATTTGCCAAACCCTAAGAATAGGATATAGCTCAATGAGAGTTTACCCAACAGCATCTGGCTTTTGGTTTGGTACCTAGTACATTTGAAAATAAAAATGAGCCCAAGCTCTAAGGAACACAAGAACTTTGAAAGATAACAATGTGTCTAAGTGAATTCAACAACTGTAGCAAAAGAACCCCTCTGGCCCTGGATGTTGCTAGTTGGGCAGGCTGTGTGTATATCTGAATGGGAGTGGGGGTGGGGCAGTAAATGGGAACTCTCTTTTCTGCTCAATATTCATATAGATTAAACCCTTTTCTTAAAAAATAAAGTTTTTGAACAGATCAGTAGATCCAGGCTGACTGATACAGCGGTCCCAAAATAGCATCTTAAAGACAGCAAGGCATCATTCACAGCTCTAGTCTGCCATGTTTTCTCCAGGTGCTCCAACTGGCCTAGAGTACTCACCCAAACACACTCCGTTGTTTTCCCTGAGCTGTCTGCTTTTAGAAACACACAATGCATGTATCTTTTTGTTTTGTTTTGTTTTGTTTTTGTTTTTCAAGACAGGGTTTCTCTATGTAGCCCCGGGTGTCTTGGATCTCCCTCTGTAGACCATGCTGGCCTCCAACTCAGATTCTACCCCAGAGGAGTGCTGGGATAAAAGACACGTGATGCCGCAACACAGCTTACATCTATTATTATTATTATTATTATTATTATTATTATTATTATTATTATATACTTTATTTACATTTCAAATGTTTCCCCCTTTCCAGGTCTCCCCTTTGGAACCTCCCTATCCCCTCCCCTCCTCCTGCCTCTATGAGGGTATTCCCCCACCCACTCAGTGGTACATTAATTATCTAATATGTTTTTAAGCTGTACATAATCAGTACTACTAGTACTCAAGAGGCTGAGACAGGAATTTAGGGCCAGCTTGGGCCACATAGCAAGAACCTGAAGACCCATACTCAAAAAATGTTTATTACAGAGTTAACAGATGTTTACTTTATAAATATTAATTAATAAGTCTTTTTAATAATTAGCATAACTGGCACTATTTTTGACCCTTGTAGGCAAAGTTCAAAGCTGTTTGACAGAAGTTCAAAACTGTGTGATGGATACATGAAGAACTAGTATATTCTTATCTATCTTTGTGTCTGTTTAACATTCTCCTTGATGGAAAGATTTCTTAACGTTTTGACTAAAAAGTGAATGAATCTTTGACATCTACAGGCAGTTGCAAGTTACCTGATTGCATTCGCTCAAGTCCTTGGTATAAACTGCCATAGTACTTACAGAGACAAATCTTCCTGTATACTTTTAGGTGTGTCTACTCTACAGATGCTGTACTGGCTGGTTTTGTGTCAACTTGACCCAAGCTGGAGTTATCACAGAGAAAGGAGCTTCAGGTGAGGAAATGCTTCCATGAGATCCAGCTGTAAGGCATTTTCTCAATTAGTGATCGAGGGGGGGAGGGCCCCTTGTGGGTGGTGCCATCCCTGAGCTGGTAGTCCTGGGTTCTGTAAGAAAGCAAGCTGAGCAAGCCAGGAGAAGCAAACCAGTAACATCCGCCATGGCCTCTGCATCAGCTCCTGCTTCCTGACCTGCTTGAGTTCCCGTCCTGACTTCCTGTGGTGATGAACAGCAGTGTGGAAGTGTAAGCTGAATAAACCCTTTCCTCCCCAACTTGCTTCTTGGTCATGATGTTTGTGCAGGAATAGGAACCCCGAGTAAGACGGATGGTGAGGCACATACACACCAGGATAGCTATGAAAGTGGCACAACACAAAACCATAAATTTACTTAGAGCATTATGAGCCTTAGGTTTTAGGCTTTGTTTGTTTGAAGGGGGATTATTTATTGTGAATTTTTTTTTGTAACTTGATTACATGGTTCTCAAGTGTCTTCAAAGGACGATATTTGTTACAGTATCAACAGCTAGGCGTTATTCAATACCTCCTGCAATGTAAATACCATCTGTTATGTCACTTAAGGAATAATGATGATGAATGTTGGCTATGCTATTGCTGAATATGTCAAAACCATGGAAGGCCAGCTGTATCATGCAGCAAAACCCCTAACAGGGAAATCCAAGTGCTACTATCCTATGTTAATATAGTCAGAGAAAAAGATTTCTGTATTCTATGGTAATTCCTGCTCTATTGCTATGACCAAGGCAACTCTTATAAAGAAAACATTTAATTGAGCGCTGGCTTACAGTTTGAGAGGTTAAGTCCCTTGTCATCATGGCAGGGAGCATGGTAGCATGCAGGCAGACATAGGGTCGGAGAAGTAGCAGAGAGTTACATTCTGATCTATAGGCAGAGAGAGGAGGGAGAGAACCTAGGCCTAGCGTGGGCCTTTGAAACCTCCAAGCCCACCCCCACTGATACACTTCTTCCAACAAGGCCACACCTACTGCAATAAGGCCACACCTCCTAGTCCTTCTAACCCTTTCAAATAGTGCTGCCTTGGTGACTAAGCACTCAAAAATGTGAGTCTATGGGGTCCATTCTTATGTAATCAACCCATCACGTGTACTGCAACTGCAAACTTAGGATAGTACTTAAGAACATGAGTTCTCAGTTCCCACTTGGGCTGGTTTCCTTTATTCAGTTTTCAGCTGCTGTAACTTTGTGAAAGATTTTTTGCTCTTGTTTTATTCTGGTTATATGCAATCTCTCTTCCAGGAAGTGGGGGTAGTATCATAATAAGATCATTGTGAGAGTTAAACAACAAAAAACGTGCAGAATCATATCTCAGAGTCTGGTTTGATATAAATGCCCAATAAACACTAGCTATTGATAAAAACCCCAAAGCTCTTCACTGTTCCTCTAACAATAAAGAGGCAGGAAAGTCGGCAGTGAGGTCTAATCTACAGACAAGGGAAAACTATGAAGAATCACAGCTTGGAAACACAGTCATTTCCCAATTCTAGTGGATTTAAATATTTACAGTTTGTGGTAGTTAATATCCACTGTGAAGCTGGTTGGATTAAGAAGTCCCCACCCCCACCCCCGGCAGGAGGGTTGTGAAGAACACTACCTCCAGGTGTGTCTACGAGGGCAGTTGCAGAGATAACTCTGTCACAGGGCAATGACACAATGGACAGATCCATCCCTTGGTGGATCATAATAGGACAGTTTTACTGGAGGCTGAGTAAGAGGTGGGGTTTTGATGGAGGAAGGGGGGTGGAGGGAGGCCTCCTTAGGCCATGCCCCGCCCTGCCCCCCATTCTTTCCTATGCCTCCGTCTCTGCTCCCCTGTGATGAACTCACCCAACAGTGGCACAAAGACAAAACTCTCCTCTGGTAAGATGAGCTGTCACGGTGACAGTGAGACTCCTATATAAGTTAGGAAGAATGTTCTCACAGTGTATGTGCTTGGTATCCACAGAGGAAATTCAAAACTGTAGTATTGTCTTTTAACCTTGATAAAATAATGTAAAGAGGGCCAGTGGGGTGGCTTAACTGGTAAAGGTAGCCTGTGCTAAGTCTGACAACCTGAGTTCAAGCCCCAGGATCTCAAGTTGGAAGGAGAGCACCAACTCTCACAAAGACTTGTGCCGTTAGGCTGGGTGTGGTGGTGCACACCTTTAGTGCTATCACTGAGGAGACAGAGGTAGGTGGATCTCTGTGAGTTCCAGGTCAGCCAGTCTATAGTGAGTTCTAGGCCATGCAGAGCTTTTAGAGAGACCCTTTCTCAAAAAAAGAGTTGTGCATAAGTACACACACACAAACAACACATACAAACACACATGAAGACAAATTTTTAAAACAATTTAAAATAATATAAATATAGAATATATTATATATATATAATAAAATATAAAATATGAATAATAATATAGAGAAAATTTGCCATTGAGTCAATCCGTTAGTTTTAAGTCAGCCCTGGCTCTCACCTCCTTCTGTATCTTCTGTACCAATCTCAGCTCAGATTCCTAGGTCCATTGCTTTCCCCACAGAACTAAAACTTCAAGTTCCCTAGACCACTTGGCTTCATCCACTGGTCAGCAACACAGTTGCTTATCGACATTACCAACAGGTGTGAAGTTTTGCTGCAGTCCTCTCCCAGTCATGGGAACTTCTCTGGGAGGGGAGCTGTGGTTGCCGTGACATAGAATGCCCCAGAAAACTTCTGAACAAATCTAACGTGGGAATTATGTGTACAATGAACACATGTATCTAGCATGCCTGCAATACTGGAGCAGGAGGATCTTGAGTGAAAAGCCAGTCTAGCCTACCTAGTAAGATCTTGTCCCAGAAAGAAGGAAGGAAGGAAAGAATGAAGGAAGGACAGAAGGAGAAATACAGGAGCTTAGGAAATGGCTCAGTGATTAGAGCACTTGCTGCTCTTGCAGAGGACCAATTTCCCACCACCCCTATCAGGCAGGTCCCTAACTTGTAACTCCCCTTCTAGAGGACCCAACACCCTTTTTGGCCTCTGTGTACACTGAGCACATACACAGTGCACATATAGACATGCAAGTACTCACATGTACACAAAAAATAAAAATGAATAAGTCTTTTCAAAAATACATACAAATATGTATGGATTCATACATATTTAACATAAAATGTTCATTGATACACAATAAAATATTGGCACTTTTCTATGTAGGATTTACTTACACAAGAGTTAGGTTCCTTAGGATTGTAGGGGCCTGAGGTGTCAAGGAGACCACAAGAAAACCCTCGGGGCTCATAGGCGCTCACAGAGACTGAACTGACAATCATGGAGCCTGCACGGGTCTGACCTGGGACCACTGCGTATGTGCTATGGTTATGTAACTCGGCTTTCCTGTGGGACTTCTAACAGTGGGAACAGGGGCTGTCTCAGCAGACTCTTTTGCCTGTTGGTGGGACCCTTTCCCTCCTACTGGGTTGCCTTATTAAGAAGGGAGGTGCCTAGTCTTATTGAAACTTAATATACCATATTTGGTTGATTTCCTTGGGAAGCCTGCACTTTCCTGAAGAGAAGAAACAAAGGAAAAGTGGATTGGGGCTATGGGGTGGGTGGGAGGTTGATGGGTGGGCTACTGGGAGGAGAGGGGGGAGGGGAAACGTCAGTCAGAATGTAATATATGATAGAATTATTTTTTAAAAAAAATTAAAGAGTTAGGTTTCTTAATGTTTATTCAACTTCTTAAAAAATAATTAAGAATTCTGAAAGCTGGAAATGAGCCAGGTATGATAGCTCATGTCTGTCATCACAGGGATCTGGTGAGGGATCGAGCGAGGCAGAGTGAGTGTCATGGGCCAGCTTGGTTTACTTAGCCAGTTCCAGGCCAGCCAGGGCTACATAGCAAGACCCTGTCAAAAAAAACCAAAAACCTGGTATTAAGTAATAATTTATGCTTCTAAAACTTTCATCTTTTTCCTAAAGGAAAACTAGCATTGTTTTCCGAAGCACAGTTTTTAAAGTGTTCTTGGAATGTGAGTGTATGGTGGCTGGATGCAATATAAAGTCCCTTTGAAGACGGGCAGAAAACAAGTAAGCTGACACCCAGAATCACAAGATTCAGCAGAGCCCAGAGCCACCCAAATATCCCAGATCTCAAGAACCTGAGGAAAGGAGATTGCCAAAGCCAGCCTGGATTCCATAATGCATTCCAGGCCAGTCTGGGTTACAGAGCGAGACCATGTCTCCATTTCAATTGTACAAAAATATTTGCAGATTGGGTGTTTACATACAGACAGAAGTGCTCTGAAGACCAAAGACCAACTTATGTAGAGAAAATTCCCAGTTAGCTTCCTGCTAGGTCCTGATATGTAAATAAGGGTGCCCCAAGTAGGTATCACTGTTTTCTGATTGGTTGACTGTGGGATATAGTTCTTTGGTCCTAGTGAGATGACAAAGTAGGAATTCCCAGGGGCTCTTGATCATGCAGGGTATGAGGCCCAGCATAGTTAAGTTTGTGGTTTCTCCAGAAACCAAAGTAGCATGTGGAATCCCCAGTCAAAACTGTCCACACTTAGACTTTAGGCCCAGTTAGCCACTTGAGAGCCGTCTTGGAGGTGTAGTTTTTCTTAAATGTCACAAGATAGATCCATAGAGTAATTGGACAGCTTCAATTAGCCTCTCAGCGATTCTCAACCCCGTTCATTTGTGATGGTCCAGCAGATGGACCCTGCAGCATTTTCTCTGTTTCTATTAAGTCACCATTTTAGAACTTAGGCACATTTGCCTGAAGATAGACTGCAAGGGGAAATAGGCATGACGCTCATGTTTCGATCAACATCCTTGTTATCACTCTGGTCTTTGAGTAAAAGAGCATGATTGACAGGGATGAACGATAATGATCTGCTAGATAACTGTATGGTCTCAGTGAAGAAGGAGATAACCTGCCAGGAGAAGCAGAACAGGACATGCAGTTTCCTACTGCCGTGGAAGGAAACAGGAGGAACAGCTCACATTTTAATTTCTTCACTGAAACTGAGGGAAACTGTTTAAAGGGTGCAATTACACCGCACATTCTCAATATAGTAGAGCCGGTGTCTAAAAATATTTTCTTCCTTCAGATAAACATATGCAAACCTCAAAATGGGTGAACAGATGCCAAGCAATGGAGAGAAAGGAACCTTTCATGAGTGAAAAAATGAAGATAATTAAAATCAAGCCAAGGCATTACAAGGTGGCCCCCTGCTGTTCCTTTTTGGATAGTGCATCAAATAGAAACCTCAGGGGGGTGACATGGCCAATTTTTAATAGTTTGGACTTGGGGAAATGGCTTAAATCATTCTATAAAGTTTAATCATTTATAAAATACTTTAACACTGAACTGATAGATTCTGAGTAATGTTATGCTGAGCACAGTGTTTGAGCCACATAAACCAGTAAATCCCTTAGTGACATTGTTTATTTAAGGTCAGATTTGCATTATTTATGTGCTACATTGTTTAAATATTTCCAAAAGAAGATTATAATCATGACAAATGGTTTCTCCAATGAGGATGGCCAGCCCAAATCTATGGCCAGACTCTTTTCACTTGGAAGAAAAATCTTATAGTTCATAAACCATTCCTAACACAAAGTACCCCCAAATCACAAGGTTCCACGAAGTCCAGAAAGTTAACTAAAAAACCACAACTCTAAAGCCGATGCCATTTGGCCATTGTTTTTAGAGTTCCGGGAGCAGAAACAGACTTACCAGAAGAGAATTTAGCCCAGTTTTCAGGGTTCCCTGTAGGTACTCCAGTGGTCAGGGGTCAGGAACTGTTTCAAGTACAGGAAGAAACTATTTCAAGCACTTTTGAGTCCTTGCCTCCTGAGCGCTGAGGGGGGAGGAATCAGCCTTCAGTGATCAAGTCTCTCATCCCATTTTGTTCCAAATTAAATACACCATGCTTCATTTTCATAATTTTTCTGCTGTTATTTTTCTTGAAGGGGAGGCACTAAATTTTTTTTTTTTTCACAAGCTCATGATTCACAAAATCTGCATCATTCCCATGTACCAATACAGAAAATGCTATTTTACTTTTACTGGGGTCAGCTTGTGCTAAGAGGAAATAAAAACCTATGATTGCAAGTCAGAAGTAAAAGACTGGTGGATAATGGGTGAGATTGCCCAGTCTGTTTGCTAACAACACTGCCAGCCTCAGTTTGACCCCACAGTGGAAAGAGAGAGAGGGAGAGGGAGAGGGAGAGGGAGAGGGAGAGGGAGAGGGAGAGGGAGAGGGAGAGGGATGGGGAGGGGGAGGCGGAGAGGGAGGGAGAGGGAGAGGGAGAGGGAGAGGGAGAGAGAGAGAGAGAGAGATTGAAAAGGAAGAAACAAAGAGTAGAAAGATGGGTCTGGTGGCTCAAACTGTAATCCCAGCACCTGGAAGGTAAAACAGAAAGGTTGTCATGAGTTTGTGGCCAGTCTGCAATTCATCATGAGTTCTACAGGCCTGTCTGGGATTCAGAATGGGATCTCACCCCAAACAAAGGAAGCTTAAGAAGGTATTAGTAAACTAAACATGTGTGTGTGTGTGTGTGTGTGTGTGTGTGTGTGTGTTAACCTGCATGCTAAGAACACTGTCCCTATACCACACCCCTAGCCCACATGAAATATTCAAGGATATGTGAACCAGAATTGATCCAATAATGGAGGCACCTAAAGTTCAGAGCCTCTACTCTGTGAGACTTAAACAAGGATAATCAGGCTCCTGTGGGCATTACTTCTGAATCCACTGCTACACTGATGATGCCTCTTCATATCAACTGTGTGTTGCAGTTACGAAACATTCAGTGACTACTTCTTGAATGAATGAATGAGTGAACGAATGAATGAGTGCAAACACTGTCCTGAAAACTTTAATGAATAAAGGAGTTTTATTTATTTCAACTAAAACAGACCTTGACTGCCTACCTGCTAGAGAAGGGAAAGACATTAGGCCAAATGATGAGGAGGGTGCTGAAGTTTAAGGAAGAGTGGCACTTGGGTTTAAAGTGACAGTTGGTATTTAATTGCTGAGATGAGAAGGGTCCACTGACACAAAAATGCTTGGTGATGGAGCCTGATACATTACTGGAGTTAGAACATGGAGCCAACGGGGAAGAGAGGAAGTGAGAAGAATTGTTCTGTGAGGGTTGGTAGCCCTGACTTGGGGCGCAGAGCACTCACTGGAAGGCTGACTAAAGGAATTCAGGTTCCCATCAACATTTTGCTCCTGGATCCCCAATCTGGAGATACTCATGGAAGTCCTTGTTCACAGGACCGCCATTAGAAAAAAAAAAATCACATTTGGCTCTCTGCAGACAGACAACACCTTCAATTGATATAGACAAATACAAGGATCCAGATAAATGTTTAATAAAGTACTATCAAGCTGACTTAGTTTCAGAGTTGAGAGATAAATTTACTTTTCGATTCAAGTTTTTACCGAAGGACATACATACGCTCTGTGATTTTGTTGAATGTTGACTTCTTTGACACAGAGGTCATCTGAGTTTCAAGGTCACATTAAAGCCACTGAAAGATCACAAAGAAAGGGTTATATTGTCAAGTCAGAAGACTTCAGTTGAAACAAATACCAAGGAAGACAGATGGGGAATGTAGCCATGTGGGTCACATGGCCTCCTTCACATGCCAAACCTGGGTAGCTTCTCTAAGCTCCACACACACAAGTTTCCTCTTCTGTGAAATGAGAAGACCCTTCATGATAATATAACACGCTACTACCTGCCTGTGAAAGAACTGTCCCCCAAGCCTTTTTGATCTAACCATGGATGTGTTTTGTTAACTGAAAAGTGGCATTTACCACATCTGTTCTGAGGACAGCATACCCCTCAGGAGGATGTTCTGTAAGCCTGAACTTCAGGACCAGAAGGACTCAAGATGCAGAGCTGTGGCTGGCCTACAGCTGAGATAAAATGCAAAGGAAAAGTATGCTCGGATACTGTGAGGCGCATATGCTTGGGTACCTGTTCCTGCTTCAAAGCCACACCACACAGCAAGTCGTACCACGATAGGTAACAGTGCTATACCAAGTGTAATGTACTGTACTGGGCCTGTGGTACTAGGCCGCAGGACCACCCTGAGCACGTGATACTTTTGTCACCTAGTTTGAATAAAATGTTCCATATTAGATTTAGTGATATATATCCATAATCCCAGCCTTCAGGAGCCCATGTCAAGTTCAAGGATAGCCTGGGCTACATATTGAGACATGTCTATATAGGCCCTTAGTTCAATTTTCAGTATCACTAATACCACCACTAGTAATTTCACATTTCTTTTTTTTCATACTTTATTTACATTTCAAATGTTTCCCCCTTTCCAGATCTCCCCTTTGGAACCTCCCCATTTCCTCCCCCCTCCCTGCCTCTATGAGGGTTCTCCCCCACCCACCCACCTGCTTTCGTCTTCTCTCCTTGGCATTCTCCTATACTGGGGGATCTAACACCCTCAGGCCAAAGGGTCTCTCCTCCCCCTGACGGATAACAAGACCCTCCTCTGCCGCATTTGTGGCCAGCACCATGGTACCTCCATGTGTATTCTTTGGTTGGTGGATCAGTCTCCAGGAGTATCAGGAGGTCAGGTCCTCCATGGGGATGCAAACTCCCTCAGCTCCTTCAGTTCCTTCTCCAAGTCCTCCATTTGGGACCTCACACTCAGCCCTACTGTTGCTGTGAAGTGACTCTTGGGTATTCCAAACTTTTGAGCTAATAACCACTTAACAGTGAGTACATACCATGTTCATTCTTTTGTGACTGAGTTACCTCGCTCAGGATAATATTTTCAAGTTCCATCCATTTGTCTGTGAACTTCATGAAGTCATTTTTTTTAATAGCTGAGTAGTATTCCAATGTGTAAATGTATCACATTTTCTGTATCCATTCCTCTGTTGAGGGACATCTAGGTTGTTTCCAGCTTCTGGCTATTATAAATATGGCTGCTATGAATATAGAGGAACATGTGTCTTTATTACATGTTGGAGTATCTTCTGGGTATATGCCCAGGAGTGGAATAGCTGGGTCCTCAGGTAGTATTATGTTCATTTTTCTGAGGGTCCGCCAAACTGATTTCCAGAGAGGTTGTATCAGCTTGCAATCCCACCAGCAATGGAGGAGTGTTCCTCTTTCTCCACATCCTCGCCAACATCTGCGGTCACCTGAGTTTTTGATCTTAGCCATTCTGACTGGTGTGAGGTGGATTCTCAGGGTTGTTTAATTTCAAATTTCTTAATGTTGTTTTGTAGTTACACTTAGAACAAACTAGCTCCTTCTCAGTTGGTTCAGGTTATACATGCTTGTAGTCCCAGGTACTTGGAAGACTGAAACACGGGCCCACAAATTCAAGGGAGGAAAATAGCCATGATGCTGTCAACGTATTTTTTAATGTATGCATTTTGTATATACCTATAGCATCTCATGGCACACATGTAGACATAGACCGGTATACCTAAAATATATAGGAATAAACATATAGAAATAAAATCACATGTTTTCCAAAGGTGTCGGGTCATCCTGTGTGTTTCTTTGACCTCCAATTTTAAGTCCCTAGGAACTATCAAAAAAAGAAAAGGTCCTCCACCCATCAAGAAGTCATGGGGAGCGATTCCAAGGAACAGTAGAAACCCAGGATGCATCCAAGTTTTAACTGCCACGTTTTAAAGCTCAGCTCTAGTTTCCAACATGTGACATCATTTAGAAACTTGTTTTAGGCAAAGAGAATCACAGAACTTAAAACATCTTGTCCCCAAACATGAAAAGTATTAAAATAGTAGAAAAATCCAGACATGTCATAAGCTGCACAGAAATTAAATGAGGAAAGAGAGGAATTTGGAAAATAATGTTTATATCCTTTCAACCCTAAAGGGAAAGATGGAAGCATGGCTATTCTGTGGATGTGCCAGGACAGACACTTACTGTCTTCACTCTCCCCTGCAGCCAGGATGGGACCTAAAGGATAATGGAGCATCCAGTGTAGTGATGTTCCCTATCCAAGATGACAACAGACATTCAGACATATGATTTTCACAGCCTAGTAGTACCAGCACCATGTGCATGTACACATGTGGATCTGCGCATGAGTGAATGCACACATGCGCACATCCTTAGATTTCTTTTTAAAAGAACTTCCCACTGTATTTTTTAAAGTTGGAATCTTACTCTAGCCCAGGCTGTCCTCAAATTCACTGTCCTTCTGCCTCAGCTCCTGAGTGCCAGGAATGTAAGTATGCACCTGTTACAGATAAAGAAGAATGAAATTACACTTAGTTAAAAAAGCAAAGCATTGAAGATGATCTTCATCTGCTTATATGCTAAATGTGTGGACATGTTTTGATCAGCGAAACCCATCTGGGCATGGCTGTCATTCTCTATGAGAAAAATAGAGGGAGGGAGTCTGCTCCAGGGGTTCGGTAGATTTCCTCCACTGATAAGACACTACCTGGGGAAAGGTCCATCTGAGCAAGCTGCCCCCTCTCCCACTGTGGAGTCTCACTACACATGACAGCATAATTACACAACAATGCAAGCAGGTTTTTATAATTAGTCTTGTGTCTAGAAAAGGCAACTTTTAGGGTCTAAACAGTCTGTTGCAGATTCCCAGATGACTTCTCCACTTGTGGTTAGTGTACCAAGGTCTTTATCCCCTTCCAAATGAGGGAGGGTCCCAATCACTGTTAAGCAGTCCTGGAGCAGGGGGGTGGAGGCTAAGGGCTCAGTGCCTGTGGCTGTAATCCCACTCCAAGCCAACTATGCTTCTGAGGAGCTGAACATACTTGGTCCCTTGATTCATTGTTATAAAACTTTGTCAGAAATAGAACCAATCAGTGGGGTGTTGTGTGGGCCAAATGACAAAAGACACTAGGCATTCTGACTGGTAAATTATAAGTGCTGAGTATAAACATTTGCAGAACCTGGAGCAAAAGTACAGATGATAACATCCACCGTCACTATAAACATTCGGATGGTAAAGAGCCAAGTCAATAATCTGGTAATCACAGTATCTTCTATTTGTATCTAGTCTATATTGCCAATTAGATTTTCTCATAAAGGTCTAGAATTTCCCCAGTTCTGAGGCACAACATGATAGTTAAGAGACTGTTAGTACCCCTCTTCTTAGGGAACAACTGCCCTTAACCACCACTTGGGCCTGGGTGATACTCAGGAGAATGGACATGCACAGGAGGCTTAAAGAAGCTCTGCAGTAAGCAACCACATGGTGGCTCACAACCATCTGTAATGAGATCTGATGCCTCCTTCTGGGATGTCTGAAGACAGCTACAGCAAGTTGGGCTAGAGGGAAGCTTGCAACCATCCACATCTACAGCAAAGAGTGAGGGGGAGGGGGCGGAGTGAGCGCTGGAGAGTTAGCTCAGCAGTTAAGAGCATTCCCTGAGGTCCTGAGTTCAAATTCCAGCAACCACACGATGGCTCACAACCATCTGTAATGAGATCAGATGCCCTCATCTGGTGTGTCTGAAGACAGCTACCGTGTACTTACATATAATAAATAAATAAATCTTAAAAAAAAAAAAAAAAAAGCTCTGCAGCAGTCAGGCTTGATCCTTCTGCTTCAGCCTGTCAAAGAAGAAGAGAAGGAACCTTCATTAGCTTCATTTTCTAAATAAATTTAGCAACATCTCTTGTCAAAAGAAAGGAAGGAAGGAAAGAAGGAAGGAAGGAAGGGGGGCAGGCAGGAGTCTCCAAATGAACAGTTATAAATAATGGAGAATGGAGCCGCACAAAAGTACAACAGTCACAGGACTAGTGGCTTTGTAAGGCTAGAAACAACTCCTTGAGAAGCACGATTATTTTCTGAAATGTCGGTAACTTCCTGTGTTAGAATTGGGCAGTTATTCATCTTCTGTCATTTGCTACCAAATGCTTTGTCCACACATTCATGTGTGACTTACACTGGAATTCAGCAGGCCTTTCTTTTATCGTCCCTCCTCCCCAGACTCAGAGTCACTTAAGTTTTGTAGGAAAGAACCTACAAAAGGGTGAGCATGAATGACCGTGTGAACTCCACTCCCATAAAAGAGGCAGAAGGGTTCAGGGCTTAGATGGAAATCAGAATGTAGCCCTTTCTTTGGGAGGAAAACTAGATGAGGTCTCCATTGGAAATTAACTATACCACCAAAAACAAAAACAAAAACAAAACTCTAGCTTAAGAATATAAGATAGTTTCCCACCTAGAGAATTTACAGCTTACCTATGGGTAAGGTCAAGTTTAAAGAAGGATCGATGAGGGCAAAATCGGAGGTTAATTATCACAAGGCTGGTGATCAAATTCAATTTCCTATGGCAAATAAAACCTATAACTTTAGTGAGCTAAGACAATTTCCTACAACAAACATTTGAATAAGCCTTGAGGTTACAATGTCTTGTTGTAGGTCATAACACTAGAGGCTTGTAGATAAAATGGTACATTTCTTTAATCTTCTTCATCTGGAATGAGATTGTAAATACCACTCTTAACGTTCAGAATCCTTAAAGTACCGTGTCAATGTTTATTCTAACTTTGTATTGACATAATGTTAAACAAGGCTGAAGTTATTATTCAAGTCAGACAAAACAGGTGGATAATAAAGAGAGAAGAGATGAGAGGAGGGAGGGAGGGAGGGAGGGAGGGAGGGAGGGGGAGAGAGAGAAGAGAGTGGTTAGGGATGGGAGAAGAGAAAGAAGAGGGACAAAGGAGTGAAAGTATCAAAGGCTGAGTTATCCACTTCACCTCCCCCAAAGGGTAATGCCAGTTATTGCAGACAAGTTAAGGCATGCACTTCTGGGGGAAGGGCAAGAATTATGTGTGTTGATTGGCACTGTCAACTTGACTCAAAAATTATTTGGGAGATGGGCCTCTTGACATGAGCAAGGGATTGTTGGGATCATTTTAATGTTTTTTAACTGATGGGGAAAGACTAGCCCACTGTTGGTGGCGCCATTCCTTAACAAGGGTTGAAGCCTATAAGTGAGGAAAGGAAGCTTCGAAGAAGCTTGCATTCACTGTTGTTTCCTGATCGTGGCTGTGATGTAACCCCCTGTTTCAAGTTCCTGTTGCCTTAGCTTCTCACTGTAACACCCTGTATTCTTGAACTGTGGTGCATTGTAAACCCATTCTCTCATAAGTTGTTCTTGTCAGGGTATTTTTATCACAGCAACAGGAAAAGAAAAACAAGACTATAAGTGAGGTTGACACCCTCAAATTTGGTACAGACAAACCCAGGCAATCAAACTTTCAGCACAAGGGAGATTAGTTACCCCAGCAGGGCAAATGGGTCAAAGTGAACTGCAAAGGCAGATAGCAAGCAGCAATAGTAAGCAAGCAAGCAAGCGTTTTTTGTAGGAGTGGTTTTTTTTTTTTTTTTGGAGAAAAAACCCTAACCCTGACCCTGACCCTGACCCTGACCCTGACCCCTAACCCTAACCCTAACCCCTAACCCTAACCCTAACCCTAACCCTGAAGGAGTTTCAGTTGAGAAAATGCTTCCATGAGATCCAGGTGTAAGGCATTCTCTCAATTAGTGATCAAGGGGGGAGGGCCCCTTGTGGGTGGTACCATCCCTGGGCTGGTAGTCTTGGGTTCTATAAGAAAGCAGGCTGAGCAAGCCAGGGGAAGCAAACCAATAAGAAACATCCCTCCATGGCCTTATCATCAGCTCCTGCTTCTTGACTTGCTTGAGTTCCCGTCCTGACTTCCTCTGGTGATGAACAGCAATGTGGAAGTGTAAGCTGAATAAACCCTTTCCTCCCCAACTTGCTTCTTGGTCATGATGTTTGTGTAGGAATAGAAACCCTGACTGAAACACCAGTGTAAAGCTGTTGGTTAATAAGAGTCTAGAGCCTGTGATTGGGCAGTAGAGAGAGAAAGGTGGGACTTGAGAATCGAGTTAGGAATCTCAAGAGAGACCACAGGGGAAAAGTAGGAAGGAGACTGAGGAGAGAGGAGGCTGCCATGAGGCTGGATGGATCATGACCATGTGGCCAGGAGAAATACACTCTGAGGACAAGCTGATGGAACAGAAACGGCCTGGGTGATACTCAAACAAGTGACAAGGGACATAAGGCTGTTAGAATATGTAAGCTAGAATAGATCAGAACCTGCCCAATCTAGGTTTACAGCTTATAAATAAAATGGCAGGATTCTGTCTTTTATGTGTGCTCACTAGAATATACCACCATTTACATGATCTAATGGTTTTTAGCATGGAGGAGAAGGGTAAAAGGCAAAACCTGCCAGCACCAAGTTTGCATGCTAGAGCCCTTCACAGACAATGATAAAGAGCAAAAGCTTGTTCCCACGTGGAAACCTCAGCCTTGGGTAATAATTTCCACTTTATGACCAGTGGGTACTTGAGAAACAGGAAGACACGGTTCCCTTGTAGACAATGGTGCTCGTTAAGGTGGAACACATAACACTTTTTCCCCCCCTTCTTTCCTGAAACAGAGTCTCACTATGCAGCCCAGGCTGGTCTTAAACTCCTGAACTTCCTGTTTGCACCTCTGCTTAGCTGTTATGGTAATACCCTCTCTGTACTACCAGAACTCATGGGAATCTGGAGTTCCAGGACAGCTTGACTGACACAGTGAGCCCACATCTCAAAATAAATGAATTAAATAAGGACAGAAATCATATTGTTGTAGTGTAATTCCTGTGAGAGATTTTATGATAAAAGAAGAAAACTATGTGGCTTTAAAGAATTCATAAAAAGGCTTTCTAGGAGTTGCCGTCCCAGTTTATTCAATAACGCACTAAATGCTTCCATCTGACAGTGATTTCATTTCTGTGAACAAATGAAGTGACTTAAACACAGGCCAACAGAGAATACTCAGCTAAATCTGTAAATGTAGGATAAAAAAGATAACTGAAATGTAGGCAGAAGGAACAGAAACCACCAACAGGAAGGTCAGACAGAATGCTGTTAATTCCTAAATTCTCTTTGAATACTTAAAAAACAAAACAGAAAATCAGCAGTTATCGATGAGTCGGTCAACTACAAGATTCATTCTATACTTACAAGCTTATTGCCCTTCAAGCTCACTGAATAGGTGATTTATGTTGGACAGGGACCCTAGAAAACATTTGCCAGATCCTTGCACCAAAATAGCCCTAAGCATACCTACCCTGCTATGTTTGACTGGGCCACACAATTTAGAATTCAGTGTCCTTGAGACAACTACATCAACACAGCAACTCTCCATAAAAACAAACAAACAAACAAACAAAACAAAAAACAAAACAAAAAAACCTAACTGTTACAGAGAAGGTTAAATCTTGACAGCAATTTATAAGTCAACTACTTGGTGTGTGAATTCATAATCGGGCAAATGGTTTGACCTCATAATCTATGCAAATGAGATTACCTCTTTATGCTACCAATTAAAACATGGCCTGGAGGTATTTGCAGTCTTGCTCATTTACTATATAGACACTGTGGAATATTCATTCACAGGGAGCACTGCTGTAGGTAATACAGTGACCAAGAAAATGAAACCCAAACCCACCAGACCTGCTGGAGAGAAAGGATGAAGACAGTGACAGTATTTTATATTGCTGAAAACTGACCTTATTGCCCTACTAAACTGGTTACTCTATTGCTGTGATAAAATATTCGACAAAAGAAACTTAACAAAGGTGGGGTTTGCTTTGGCCCCATCTGAAGTGCAGTTCATCATAGCAAGGATGTGACCAGAGCTTGAAGCAGCTGGTCATGGGCCTTCGGAGTTCAGATTGCTTGCGCTCCGCTGGGTTTCTCCTTTGCAGTCCAGGCCACGGGCCACAGAACAATTCCCTTCACATTAAGAGTGGATCTCCCCAGATGTCCCTCAACAAAGGAATGGATACAGAAAATGTAGTATATTTACACAATGGAATACTACTCAGCTATTAAAAACAATGACTTCATGAAATTCGCAGACAGATGGATGGAACTTGAAAATATCATCCTGAGTGAGGTAACGCAGTCACAAAAGAATTGAACATGATATGTACTCACTGATAAGTGGTTATTAGCCCAAAAGTTCAAAATACCCAAGAGTCACTTCGCAGCAACTCAGTAAGGCTGAGTGTGAGGTCCCAGATGGAGGACTTGGAGAAGGGACTGAAGGAACTGAGGGAGTTTGCATCCCCAGGGAGGGAGCAACAGTGTCCACTCTCCTGACCCCCGATACCCCTGGAGACTGATCCACCAACCAAAGAATACACATGGAGGGACCCATGGTGCTGGCCACATATATGGCAGAGGAGGGTCTTGTTAGCCATCAGGGGGAGGAGAGACCCTTTGGCCTGAGGGTGTTAGATCCCCCAGTATAGGAGAATGCCAAGGAGGGAAGATGAGAGTGAGTGGGTGGGTGGGTGGGGGAATACCCCCATAGTGGCAGGGGGAGGGGGGAGGAAATGGGGAGGTTCCAAAGGGGAGATCTGGAAAGGGGGAAACATTTGAAATGTAAATAAAGTATGAAAAAAAAATAGAATGGATCTCTCTACCTCAGTTAACTTAATTCAGGTGATCTCTCAAAGGTTAGAGGCTTAGCTCCCAGGTGATGCTAGATCCTGACAAGCTGACAATGAACGTTAACCATCACACCCACTACCTGGAGATTTTATAAAGCAGCCTTAACGTTAATGGCTCTGAGGAGTGGTCAGACCAATCATTTTCTCACATCCTTGTGTCACCAACCATTTAGTCTTTCTGGTCTTTATAGAGTTATGTGATATTAATAGAACATGCTAACCTTCGGCATCACAGTAAGAACTGAACCAAAAATTATGCGAGAGCCAGGCAAGTGTTTCTAATCCTAGAACTTTGCAATCAAAGACAGGCTGATCTCTGTAAGAGTGCAGCTTGCCTGACCTACATAGTGAGTTCTAGGTTAGCCAGGACTACCCAGGGAAACCCCATCTCTACCTGTCCCCAAGACCTACCCCTAGCTAGATAAAGGCTACTCCTTGTGTCAGAATGTCAGATTTCTCTAAACCAGGCAGAGAAGTGAGGTCTGGCTTGGGCTCTGCCTTTAGGTGTTTACCAACTAGTCAATGAGGCACAGAGCATGCATGTTTTTAAAATATAGCAAAACACTGTAAATGTATGTCTGAGGAAAAGAATACCTCTTAAGACTTTACTTGAACACTCTGTGAAGGAAAGGAACCTTTTACTGGGCCTGTAAACATGCATGAAATTATACAGAGAACAGGAGAGTGATGCCAACAGAAGAAGAACAAGACATGAGAGTGCTGGTGGCAATTCCCTGGCATGAGGTAGAGAGCTGAAGAACCAGGGGTTGATTGGATAGCAAATGTCAACTTTTTAAGAGAGCCAGAGGCTATCTTCTATGAGCCTGCGTCGCAAGCTTCAGAGTTTTAGAGGAGCCTTCTGATAGTCAGTTCTATCACTCAGTGGCATTATTCACCCAAAAAGTTCCCTTTTCCTACACAGCTCACTTTGGTATATTTTGTAACTTCCAGTTCATTACCCACGTTCATATTAACTCTTTGTGTGGGGGTAAAATTAAAGAGGAAATATATGTTTAAATCTCAATACAGTTGTTTAATCTGAAACTACACACACACACTCTGACTCAGCCTCTGTTGTTGGCAGTCCATCTTTGTTTGGCTTCCTTGGGTTGCTATGCTAATACAGAGAACATTACTGCTTTGGGAAACAGGATTAACTAAAATCTGGGTGTTTAAAATAATGCCCTGCCCAATACAAACATGCCAGGGTGTTTATTCATCAGTCACTCCAAGGGCTCTTGGTGGGCTATTTTGCTTCCCACTGTAGTTTACTCTTAGTAATCCCCCTTTAATACCCTATTAAATGAGAGCGAAGGTTTTCTTTTGTGTATGAACACTGGCAAAATACAAGCATTGCAAATTCCTTTCTTTCTTTCTTTCTCTTCCTTCCTTCCTTTCTTTATTTTTCTTTTTTCTTTTTTCTTTTCTGATCTTTACTTTGAAACAGTGTCTTACTATGTAGACCTGGCTGGTCTGGAACTTACTGTGTAGACCAGACTGTCCTAAAACTCAGAGATCCTCCTGCATCTGTGTCCTGAGTGCTGAAGTCCACCTTTCATCCTCAGCTCTGCAGTAGGATTTCTAGCACTGTATAAATGGTTATCAAATAGAAATTATAGAAACAAAATTAACAGATGCCTGTTGGAATGCTTAACCCTGTCTAAGCACCTGGTGTAGTGGTGTGTGCTTGTAACAGCAGCTCTAAGAGACTGAGGAGAGAAGGTCCTGGGTTTGAGACTATCCTACAATTCATAGTAAGACTGTCTCAAAAAGCAAAACAAGCCCAACTTCTAATGTTCTGTAAACTTTATATTTATATATAATACCTCATTCTAGAATTTTGAGTTTTCTCTGAAAAGTGACTAAAAGAGAAAATACTAAATTTTATTTTAGAAGACAGAGAAACTAACAAAAAGAGGTAGGAAATCATCGATAATTCATTAACTATCCCAGTAGCTGTTTTTATGTTTAAACAAAGTATTTACTTAACAAATTGTGATGTTAGATCATTTGTCAGCAATTAATTATACCAAAGGAGGTAGATGAGTGGGTGTGTCTGTTTAATTCCAGGACTTAGGAGGCTGAAACTGAAGGCTCATGAAGTGTGGGCTAGCCTGAACTACAAAGAGACCCTGTCACAAAAAAAAATACTTTTACAAAGGGCAAGGATACAGCTCAGTGATAGATCTGCTTATATGTAGTAGGTCCTAGGGTCAATCAGTTTTCAGTACTGGAAAACAAACAACAAACAAAAATAATATAAGATTTTTTTTTTTTTTTTGAGCTTTGAGATAGGGTCTCTCATGTTGTACAGACTTGCCTGGTACTTGCTGTGCAGCCAAGGCTCCCTTGAACTCCTGATCCTCCTACTTCTAACTCCTAAGTGCTAAGATTATAAGTGTGTGCCGCTATGCCCTAACAAAAACCCATAATTTAATAGAGTGCCTCTGGAGTCAGGTAAGGCAGGACACACACCTGCAGGGAGTCAGATAAGGCAGGACACACATCTGCAGGGAGTCAGATAAGGCAGGACACATACATCTGTAGGGAGTCAGGTAAGGCAGGACACACACCTGCAGGGAGTCAGGTAAGGCAGGACACACACACATCTGCCGTCCCAGATATTCTGGAGGTTGGGGAAAGATGGTCAGAAGTTCAAGGCCAGTGTGGTAGAGGCCTGCAGTCCTACTTACTGGGAGGCTGAAACAGGAAGAGCCAAACATCACAGCCTGCCTATAATACAGAATAAAGTCAAAGTTAGCCTGGTTAACTGTGCAAGACTCCATCTCAGAACAATTTATGCAGGGTTGGAATACAATCCATGGTAGAGCACTTGCTTAGCATGTGTGAGACCCTAGGTGCAATCCTCAGAATGGGTTGGCTATTCTTGGTTGTCAACTTGACTACATCTGGAATTAACTAAGACCCCAAAATGGAGGGCACGTCCAATCTGGATCTTTGAGGTAAGAAGATAAACTTTTTATTTTTTATTTATTTTTTGGTTTTTTGAGACAGGGTTTCTCTGTATAGCCCTGGCTGTCCTGGAACTCACTCTGTAGACCAGGCTGGCCTCGAACTCAGAAATCCACCTGCCTCTGCCTCACAAGTGCTGGGATTAAAGGCGTGTGCCACCACTGCCAGGCTTAATCTTTTAATTCAGATCTTTTGAGTTGGGAAGCCACGCTAGCTGACACATCCAGCATCATAGACTTAGTAACTACTGGATTCTTGGACCTTCCATTCATAGGCAGCCATTGTCGGATTAGCTGTACTACAGCCTGTAAGTCATTTTAATAAATCCTATCTATCTATCTATCTATCTATCATCTATCTATCTACCTATCTCTATTTCTATCTTTTTATCAATCGATCTATCCATCTATCTCTATTTCTATCTACAGAGAAACAGGAGAGAGAGAAGAGAGATAAAGAGAGAGAGAGGCTCATTCTATAAATTCTGTTATTCTAGAGAACCAAATACACAGAACTATCAAAAAACAATATTTGTGTCAACCCTTCACAAACCCTTCACAAGCCAAAAGGTATATCTATGTCATGAAAACCAGTGCAAAACTTATTTTTAAGTGAAGTCCTGACCTCTAGTGGCTACAGAGAATAACCAATCTACTAAATTTTAATGTCACAATGAGAAAATGACATTGTAACTTTCCAAATGAGAAGCAACCAGTAAAATAAAAACTGTAAAATCAATTGAACTTGAAATATCAACTTTGAGGCCAGGTGTGATGGCAAATCCCTGAAATGACAGCAACTTGGGAGTTAGAGGCAAGAGGATCAAGAGTTCAAAGGCATCTTCAGCTCCATATCAAGTTGAAAGACAGCCTGGGAGATCCTGTCTAGAAAGTAACAGTGAAAACACTATTGACAAAATAAGAGCTAGCAAGTAAAAGGCCAGTGTATGAAAGGAGGGACACAGAGGGACCAGACCACACAGGACCTTAAGTCATATTGTAACAGATGCCAGACCTTATCAGAAACTCACCCCTTAGCACAACTGACTCCATTATGTAAAGCTCACCTGGCTAAAAACACAAAGACCTAACCAATCAAAGCCCATAGTTCTTGGAAAGTTTCTAAATGTACTTACCTTGCTTTTTGGCTTCTGTTTCTGGCTAACTGTTCATGTTAGTGTGTGAACTCAGGATATGGTCTTTGTGCTTAAAAGCCTACCCTGAGAAAGGGTGGGGCTACACTTGGATCCCAGACACCAGTTATAGTGGCTTGTCCTGCTAATAAAGACTTTCTGTTGGCTTAAACCCGTGTCTTGAGTTTTCTCTGGTGGATATGCCATAACAATATCAAGATGAAGAGTTTATTTTGTGAACACCAGGGGCTCAGCAGAAGTTCTTACCAGGGATGCTACAAGATTATCTGGGTACTAGAAATGTGGAGGGCATTTCACAAAGGGGAAACAGGCAGAAAAGAATGTTTTGACCATCCATCCTTACTATTACCACCTCTAGGCCAGCTCACATGGTGTTGATGCATGGCCTGGATCAGTTTTATCAAGGTCCTGGACAGGGTCCCAAGGGGGAAGACCAGGGATGAAAGAGAAATAAAGAGATAACAAAAGGAAAGAATCAAAAACTGGGTTCAAGAGGGGTGCAGGGGCTGATGACCCAGGTTATTACGTTTACTAACTGTAGGGCTCTTTAAGTGGGGAAGCAGAAAACACGTCAGTAGAGAACATCAGACGGAAAAATTACAGGGAGCTCAGAATATCTCAAGCTCACCCTTAGCAAGGATGTTCTAGGAGGCCAAACCAAGCACTTCACATCTGAGTGGAACATTTGACCACATGCCTCTGGACTGGGGGCCACGTGCCAGTTTCTGAACTATCTCAGGCCCTTGTGACAGTCCATAGGCCTTGGCTGGCATGACCTTGCCTAGGTGAGAGGGAAAATGCCAACATCATCCAAGACTCCAGGCAGTCTTCAATGCAGTCTAGGCCCTACACATGCAGGTAGTGCTGTAACTACCCTTTCCCAGCCTTCACTTCACACTGAGAAGAACTGCTTGGATCCAGTAATAAGGATGGGCAACAGAGAGGCAAGACCTAGGGAGCAGGGGAGAAAATGAAACCCAAGAAAATAGCATCCACCCAGAATAGAGCTGGGAAGCCAAGCCTTCAACTGCAAAACTAATGTGGGGGCACTCAGGACAACAAGATCGATGACAGTGACTGCATCACTAGCACTCTCAGGGCCAGAGGGGGTGGGCCTCTGTTAGAACAGCTTTCTATCTGATACTGTTAGACATTGGTGTTTTAAACCCAATGTGGGGTTGGTTGTGGTAGTCTACACTAATCTCAGCACTCAGGAGGCAGAGGCAGATCGATTTCTGTGGGTTCAAAGCCAGCCTGGTCTTTATAGCAAGTTTCATGTCAGCCAGAGCAATAATAATAATAACAACAAAACAGCCACAACTACCACCACCACCACCACCACCACCACTACCACCACCACCACCACCAGGACCTATGCTGGAGCCTTGCTCTATCTTTATTGCAGTGCTAGCTAGTCCAGGTAGAGCATAGGTAAACTGGGTTCAAAGCTAGCCTGGTCTTTATAGCAAGTTTCAGGTCAGCCAGAGCTATATGGATGATGATGATGACGACAAAGACGATGACAATGACAACAACAACCAGGACCTAAGCTGGAGCCTTGCTCTATCTTTATTGCAACGCTAGCTCAGTCCGGGTGGAGCATAGGTAACACTGTGAACCATAAGCAAAGTGGCCTAACAGCCAGAAAAAAAAACTATGACTATCAAATCCTTACAGAATAAAAAACCTGCATGTTTGTTGTGGTTAATCTACCATTGTGATAGTCTGCCACTGTCTCCAGCCAGCTACTCTGACTAGGAAGTTGTCTGCTGTACTCTCACAACTTCTGCTTCACAACTAGGCCATTTAATTTCTGACACAAGACCAATGCTCACCTAGAGTCAGTGACAAAGCCCCCTGGAGACAGAGATTTGTCTTCAGGAATGGCTCTTTGTTGGTTTGTTTGTGGCAGTGTCTTGCTCAGTCCAGCCTGCAAGTCACTGGGTAACATACAAACCTTAGGTTTGTGTCTGTCCTCCAGAGTGCTGCTGGGATAACAGACGTGAGCCACCATGACAGCCAAGGGCTGGTTTTGAATAAAACTCTTCTACCAATTCTACTGAGCCAAACATTTGACTCCAGTAGTGTAGAGATTCAAATACTTGTACTGTTTAAACTGTTTCCAGCAGTTTAAACACAACAGCATGTAGGCAGAAAAAGACCCAAATGCCCACCAACAGATGGTGGTTAAATTTTATATATAACAGGATCTTAGCCACAAAACTAGATTAAGTGTGGGTGCACATTACAGGTAGCAGAGTTCTAAGGCAGAAGCCCAATTCTGGGGAGTCCCCACAAATAAATGTAATGGTGAAAAAAGGTAGGAGATTGGGGGCAAACTTAATCACGACCCACTTAACATTTGCAGACCCAAGTAACTGTCACTTCTTTTAGTAAACATGGCTTCTAATTTTTGGATTACGTGTGTGTGTGTGTGTGTGTGTGTGTGTGTGTGTGTGTGTAGAGTCAACTCGCAAGCGTCGGTTCTCTATTACCATTGTGCGGTTTACAGGCTCAAACTCAGAACACCAAGCCAGACAGCAAGCACCGTTATGCGCTGCGACATTTCGCTGGTCCCCCAAAAGTTTCTAATTCCTTGTTACACTATAAGGAGAAGATGCTCTGAAACGAAATGTGGTAGCATTTTGAAATAAAGTGCCTGTGAACTGTACAGTTAGAAACAACTCATCTACTGCTCTGTGCTTGTTATATCAATTGAAAAAGAAAAACAAAACCCTCAATGATTCAACGTGCTTTAAAGGTGCAGATTTACCACCAAACACTTCATTGTGCTCTGATCGTGACTTTTCTACATTTTTAGAACTCAACTCTGGGATGGTTAAAATAAAACTGAATCGGTGTTGGGAGACAGACAGATTACTATCTTGATAAAGGCGCATGCCGCCAACTCTGACTCTCTTGAGTCTGAACTCTAGTATCATGAAGGAGAGAGCCAACTCCCACAAATTGTCCTGTGACCTCCAAATGTACCGCATACACAAAACAAATAGGTGTAAAAAGGACTTAAGGAATTCGCTGGCACCTGACACGCCACAAGCAAGCTCTACGCTCTGAACTCGTTAACTTTGGTAAAGATGTCTCACGAAGTTTAGAAGCTCAACCGTTTCTAGCGCCCCCCGCGGTCGAAAGTAACATTCATGCTCTTCCGCCTTTAGCAAACGGGCCAGACAACTTGCTCCAGGGTCCGCCCACACCGGAAGCTACACAAAAGCCTTTGAAAGCCAGAGACCCTGCTGAGCTAGTAAACTCCTCCCGAAACGTCCAGCCACTGCCCCGCCTCCAACCCCGCCCAGGGCCCACGCCCAGTCCACCAATCAGAAGCGCGGCCGCCGGAACTCGTTGTTGGAGTTGTAAGAGAGCGTTGCGTCGGGCCTTGCACGGCCTCAAGACCCGCCCCCTTCCACTAGTAACGCGCCAATCGGAAGCGCTGCCTCCGGAAATGGCGGTTGGAGGTGTGGGTGGGCGTTACAGCAGGCCTTCAGAGAGTTCTGAGGCTGGAGGTGGTGAGTGACTTAGGTGAGTGGGCGGGCTGGTTAGGGGTTGTAGGTCGAGCGTCGTGGAGCGGCCGGGCTCAGAAGTGACGGGCGGAGGTCGAATCTGCGTCTCCGAGATCCCTGGCTTGGGCGAGCACATCGGCGGCCATTCTGCGTGAACGCCCCTCAGCACTTCGCGGCCCCGTTCTCCTGCACTTTTAGAAATAGCTTGTCCTTCGTGCTCCGCTACAGGTATTTCTGAAAACTCGCTGCGGGGTTGGCAGAACGCTTCTTCGGGGTGGAGTCCTGTGTGACTGTTGAATAAAGGCCAGTTGCTTCTCGGTGGAGTTGGCGTTCTAAGGGTAAAGTTGGTTAAAAAAACCAAAAAAATCTGCAGTTGAGACCCAAGTTCACCAGGGAAATCAGTGTAGCTGATGTCTGCCATGGGAGCCATCTTCTATCGCCATCAGAGTCCCTAGTTAGGTCGCCAAGTGCAAAAGCGATGTGTACAGACTTAGATTGAGTACAGGGTGCTATGATTGATATAAACTTAACATCAAAAATTTTAAAAATATATACGTTAGTGCTCTCATCAAGTCAGTTCGTAATGCTTTGCTTAAGGAAAGGGGAAAAAGAAAGGAACCATGGGTGCAGGTTTGAGTAGGCTGAAGGTTGGAATAATAACCTCAGGTTACAAATTGAGAAGGGGCAGAATGCCTAAATAGGACTGTGATACTGGGTGAGTCACTTGCATTGAGTCCTCTGTAAATGTCAATAATGTTTATAATAGTTTTCACATAGGTTCTTGGTCCTCATAAATTACATATTCAAGCAGAGAATAAAAGGTTGCATTGCCGGCAGTGGTGGCACTCGCTTTTAATCCCAGCACTCGGGAGGCAGAGGCAGGCGGATTTCTGAGTTCGAGGCCAGCCAGGGCTATACAGAGAAACCCTGTCTCGAAAAAACAAAACAAAACAAAAAAATTTTTTTTATTTTAAATGTTCTTTCTTTTGTGCAATAAAATAGTTTAAAAATACCTCTCCCTTCTAATTTAGTAAAAAGTAACTGTAGCCAGGCAGTGGTGGTGCTCGCCTTTAATCCCAGCACTTGGGAGGCAGAGGCAGGCAGATTTCTGAGTTGGAGGCCAGCCTGGTCTACAGAGTGAGTTCCAGGACAGCCAGGGCTGCACAGGGAAACCCTGTCTCGAAAAACGGGGGGGGGGGGGGGGGGGGGGGGG
>JADRCH010000160.1:4843636-4932075 GCA_019843965.1 Rhynchomys soricoides
GGGGGGGGGGAGGAACTGTAATTTGAGTTACCACATTGGATTTGTGAGTCTTGTTATTTAGGTTTAGTGGGAAAAAAAAGTCTCCTAAATTTGGCTTATACTTCCTCTAGTAATTCAAAGACTGGAATAATGTCATTCTTAAAAAGATACATTTTGACTTTTAGAAACTAATACTACCAGATATTTCTTTGGTCTGTACTGGCTTAAGTTTTGGAGGTCCTTCCCTCCGAAAAAGCTTTGCATAGGACATCTTGTTTTCTGTCACTAGAATTTGTACTTTAATGGAGTTATGTAGTTTCTGTGGCAATAAGTGCAAATCGATAGGTGAAGAATTGTAGTAAAACAACCTTTAGTGTCTTCAGAGTGTCATCTCTGGTAGGCAGAAAGGGTTAGAAACGCGGGCTTCCACTGGGGTGCTTCCTTATTTCTGGACTTCTACTCTATTCTAGACTTTGATCAGAATCCAGAGAATAGGACATGGGCATCCATCTCAAAGCTGGGTAGGTTGTTTGGTTTTTAAGCCAGGATAAGAACCCCTGCATTATAGGAAAGGTTTTTAAAGGTGTTTCTCCTTTTCTTAAAGAAAGGGATTAGAGCAATCTGGGAAATGTAGCTGGGGGGGGGGTGGGGGGGGGGGGGGGGTGTGTTTGGGGGAATTGAGGTTTTCTGGTTTTGCCCTCAGTGTGATTAAAAACTGAATTTTAAAGTGACCCAACATAACTGTAGAAGCCAGTGGGCAGATTGTAGAATCTTCAGGAAAGTCCTGTAGTGATGCTAGAAAACAAGTTTAGAAGCCAGTGTTGGGTGGTGCGAGGTGATGCTTTGAATTCTCGGACTGTTTTTGCCCTGCTGTGTGAGAGCGGCTTTTCATCTGTGTGTAGGTGAGTTTTAATACATTTTCCTGTCCAAGTTTGTTTTAAAGATATATTAGAAATGTATGTACCTTTCATACTTTTCCTGATAATGACAAGCTTTCTTTTTGCAGTCTTATGCTCACAGTTCCTATTTTTTTTTTCTGCAGTATTTAAGAAGACATGGTTCCCACCCCACGTCCACAGCACGTCTAAGTTTTATCTTCTTTTGAGGTCCTTATCTTACGCCACAATGGTAAGCTGTCAACACAGCATGTTAAGATCTGTATTCTAGACGGGCAGTCGTGGTCCACGCCTTTAATCCCAGCACTTGGGAGGCAGAGGAAGGTGGATTTCTGAGTTCAAGGCCAGCCTGGTCTACAGAGTGAGTTCCAGGACAGCCAGGGCTAAACAGAGAAACCCTGTTTCGAAAAACCAAAAAAAAAAAAAAAAGATCTGTATTCTATACTATTCTCTTCCTTTAGCACCATAAAAACAATAGTGGGTAGAAACACTCAGATATCTTAGTAGTCATGTTAAAATTTTCTCTAGAAAATATCTGACTGGTATCTTGTCAATCCAGTGGTAGGACATCTAAATTACACAAATCCTTCATGTGTTAAAAGTTAATTCTGCTTTGCCATTTTTCTGAGTCTTTGGCAAGGAGGTTGATATGAATGCAGATTATTTGGGGGGAGGTTCTCATATTTTAATTTTCCTCTTACATCTTTTCTGTGTATTCTTGTTCTGTACATGCAAGTCTCTATGTTTAGTAAAGAAATGATAACAATGTCAATGCTGCTCCTCTAATCCTGTCCACCTTTTATTTTGAGACAGTCCCTTAGGTCTAGAACTTGCTGAGTAGGCCAGGCTGGCCCCTGAGGTGTGCTTCTCCCTCACTGGGATCCCTGCTTGTGCCCCCCTGTCTAGCTTCCTTCTATGGATTCTGGAGATTGAGCTCAGTTATATATGATTGTGTGGCAGGCACTTGGACTAAACTATTTCCCCAGACTCCTTCATTTGCATGCTTTAAAATTAATCAGTGTAGGCAGGTTTAGTTTGACACAGATGTAGTTGGGACACTCAAGTCCAAGGATCCCTGTGAGTTGAAGGCCAGCTTGGGCTAGAAAGAGAGCTCCAGCCAGCATAGGCTCCAGAGTCTCTAAGCCTTGTCTCTGACCCCATCCTCCCCCCACATACATTAGTGCAGAGCACAAAGGACAAACTGTCACTAAAGTTCAGAGGTGGGTGGGGGTGGGGGTTAGAAACAGGGTTTAGAAGATGTGAGTCATCTTCCTGCTCTGGAGGGCTTGTTAGAAATCATGGGAGTTGTCATCTGGGATTCTTACCTTTTATGTGTACATACTAAATGATATACCTAAGTACTTGAAGGGAGAAGTGAATATATGATACAAGCATGTCTAGCTCCCAGATCCTAACTTCAGATGCCATTTCAGCATTTCTTATGAACTTATGATCAAGTGCCCAGTCATTAAAAAAAAAATCTTAGTAATGCCTTGGGGGATAGAGGAGAGGAAAAACACATTGCCCTTGTTTCAGAAAATACAACAAGCACTTAATGAAGAGTGTCAAGTATTTATTTTTTTCTGAAAATAATTAATATTGACAAATGTGCTGTTTGCTTTTTACAGCAACAAGCTCTAGAACAAGCTTTGGATCGTGCAGAGGTGAGACCTGATGGATTAAATGTTGAAGTATCGATGTTTGTGACTGACAGAATTCCTTGATAGGACATTTTGATAACCTTCAAGAGAACATTTTAAACAAGACCATAGAATGTCTAAAGTTGTTTTCTATCCTGATGAGTTTCTCTAAAATACCTTAAAGTATGGGCCATTGCACTCAGATGTGCAATTTTAAAATAAATTTAGCTATAAAACTTTTAGAATATATTTGTCCTGTGGAATTGCATTTTATGGTACTAAAATACTGGGTTGAGTCTTAGTAAGATTTCAGTTTCATTTGTTTATGGCCTATGGAAAAGGCGTAAGTTCAGGCTTGTCAGAGTCTAGGTGACTAAATGGGCTTCTGTGTCCTGCAGGCGTGCAGCACGCCTACACTTACTCATAGAAAAGCTGAATACAAGCTCTTTGACCAACTTCTCTGTTTCAGTATATCGTTGAAAGTGCTCAGCAGAGACCTCCTAAAAGGAAATACCTGTCTAGTGGAAGGTATGACTGCTTAATCGGTAACGCCTAAGTCAGCGGAATAAGATAGCCACCACTTAGTGCAGACATTTCAAGTGCTGTCAGTTCTTTGTATGGTGGACAGGTTGAGAATCCCTGATACGGAAATGTAAGATACTCCATGATATGGAGCTTATGAATCTTGATGGAATGTCACAATTGGACGTTTTCATGTCTAACTTATGTGACTGATTACAGTTAGAATGCTGGCATAGTAAAAAGTGGTATGTAAGATTGTCTTACATGCCTTTCTGTAGATGTGTGTGACCCTATTATAGTCTCATATTCCAGAAACTAAAGAAGTCCAAAACAGTGCAGATCTAAAGCATTTTTAATAGTCCAGAGATGCTCAGATTGAATTTTGCATTCTTAAATTGAGCCGGGCCGTAACACCATGTTGAATTGGCATTGTACAGAAATTAACAGACATGTTGATGTAGAAACATTGAAGTCAATGTCTTGTAATGTATACAGGGTAATGTACTATATTAATTACAGTCTTATCTTACAAAGTTTGGTTACAGAATTAAAATAGTTAAAATAATGAAAAGCAAACAAAGTCTTCATGTTGAATATTTATTGCTTTTTTTCTAGAAAGTCTATATTTCAAAAACTTTATGACTTATATGTTGAAGAATGTGAAAAAGAACCCGAGGTTAAGGTAAATATGAATTCTTTATAGTATTGGGCTTTGGAGATGTGGTAGACTAGAGAAGTTGTTTTAGAACATTATGTTTGAAGCAGCAGTGATTTATATGTTCGTGGTTGAATGTCTTTCAGCCAGACTGCAGTCAGTTCTATAGCTGAGCAGTTCCATTCCCTAGCTAATCTGAGCTAGTACTGAAGAGCACTGTACACTGACTAATAGGCCATCATAAACAAAGCCACAGTGTTTCTGTTGACTTCTTTGAGACCTGGTTTTACAAACTTGTGCTAGGATCTCAGTAACCCATTTCTTGAGATTTGTCTGCACATATGGGAAGGATTCAAATGTGCTAGTAAAAAGGAGTTTTACCAAAGAATAAGCTTGTGGCCAGTTTAATTAATTTTTATTCAGTGTAAAGGTGTCTGTAATTATGATCAATAGAATTTGACTTTTTTTTTTTTTTTAAGCAAAGTTGCAACTTATTAAGGAAAGGTTTTCTTGTGTGTGGTTTGTTTTGAGATGTGGATTTTACTATGCTGGCATAGAAATCATGGAGAGCCTACAGAGTGGTGGGATTATGTGTACCACCACACACGGCTTTAAGAAAAAAATGTATATGGACTTAAACACAGGCATTGAGCAGTTCACAATTCACCAGAAATTTAACTTCTTGAAATATTTTAAACTCTCAGGATAAAAGTGTTTTAGGGGATTTGTGAGCTTCTGTTTTATCTTTAATTTAAAAATGAATGACATTTAAACAATTAGCCAAACCTCTCCTCCCTCAAAAAAAACAATTAGCGTTCCAGTACTGTCTGATTTTAAAGGCCCTATCTTAGGAGAAACCCTTATATTTATAAGTAACTATTACGGCATACTTTCCGTAAGTTTTATTCAAGTATTACCTAATAGAATAGAGTGCATATGGGTTTTTAAAACTCTGTATAAAATTTGTATGTATCTGTAAAGCCATAACAATTTGAATAGTTTTTATATCCATCATTTTAAAAACTAGAACTAAGAGAGAGAGATTCTAAAGAATCTAATGGGAATCTGCAAGCCCAGCATTATGTATAGATTGTCTACCTGCTTATAAAATACAGAGGCAGAGCTGAGCAATCACTGGGCCCCGGAGCCAAAGAGAACCCTGTCTCTAAAAACAAAAACAAGACAAAAACAAAAAAAAGAAATTTGGCTTTTAGGCTGGAGAGATGGCTCAGTGGTTTGGTTAAGAGCTCTTCCAGAGGTCCTGAGTTCCAGTTCCCAGCAACCACATGGTGGCTCACAACCATCTGTAATGAGATCTGATGCCCTCTTCTGGTGTGTCTGAAGACAGCTACAGTGCACCCATAAGTAGAATAAAGAAATTTGGCCTTATCATTGTGCAATTAAAGGGGTCCCCCACTCTTCATTCATAGATTGCATTTTTTTCTTCCTTTTGTTTCTGTCTTCTCTTTGAGACTCCAGTTGACTTTCAAGTATGATGATGATTCTTTTGCCTCAGCCTGCCATGTGCTGGGCTTGTAGACATTAGCTGCTGTGCTTTTTGTTGTTGTTTGTTTAAAACTCTGCTTCTCAACCTTCCTTGTGCTGCAGACCTTAATACAGTTTCTTGAACCCCATCTATAAAATGACTTGCATTGCTACTTCATAACTGAATCCTAACGTAAATCTCTGTTTTCTGATGGTCTTAGGCAACCCCTGTGAAGGGTTATTAAGGTAACACCTTGAGGTAACACCTCAAGGGTGTTGTGACCCACAGATTGAGAAGCACTGGTCTAAAAGCTAGTATTGCTATGTAATAAGATCCAGGCTGGCCTGGAACTCAGTCTTTGTGCTGTGGCCTCTTCTGCATGCTGAGATTTACAGGTGCACATCCGTGCACAGTAAGTTTATGGTGTGAGTTACTTTGCATAAAGCATGCTAGTGACCTTGCTGTCCTGTGACTTGTGACAGTCCCCAGGTGTCAGGGATTGTAGTATGGAAGGGTCACCAGCAGGGATGTACTGTTTTCATGACCTTCACTTCTTTTTAAAGCAGAAATTAAGAAGAAATGTGAACTTGTTAGAGAAGCTTGTCATGCAAGAGACTTTGTCGTGTTTAGTGGTCAATCTATACCCAGGAAACGAAGGGTATTCTCTGATGCTCAGGGGCAAAAATGGGTCAGGTAAGACCTAAAGTATGCCTGCCACAAAATGCCTCTGCTTTTAAAAGTTAGCTGTTGACCTTTAATCAGAATTTGTCCTGATTAAAAGACAAATTCTTATTCCCTACTTTTTCTCCTCTTGACTTCTGCTAGCATGTTTGACATTGTTGTAGTGTGTTGACTATTCTTTCTGAACTTGCATTTGAAAATTATTGTAGTTGATTATATATTTAAAACTGTAGACTACTTTATTTTTGTCGTATGTGAATGGATATTTTGCCTCCATATATATTTGTACACCACATGCATGCCTGATGCCTTTGGGATCCAGAAAAAGAGGTTGGATACACTGAAACAAACAGGTGACTCTGAGCCACCATGTGGGTGCTGGGAATTGAACTTGGGTCCATTAGAAGAGCAGCCTGAGCTCTTAACTCCTGAGCCGTCTGTTCACTCCCTATCTCCTTTTATATTTTCTTTTATTTAGTTGGAGGAGGGAGGGAGGACCATGGCACTTGTGTAGTAGGTCCAGTGAGAGCACTCAGCTGTTCAAGCTCAAGTGCTTTATCCACCGAACCATCCTGCCAGCCTGATTATGTCTTTAGTTAATAGAACAGGTGATTTCTTTTAACAATTATATTTCTTTTATTGCTATCTATATTTTAAGGTATTTTAGCTGCATTTTATATACTGAGTATTAAAAACTTGCATTCATTACCTTTTAAGTAATTTTTATTGAGACATCAAAAAATAGTAAACATTGAAAACATAAATAGTCTTAGATTTCATTTAAAGAAGCACCTCAGGATTTAATAATGTGAGCACTTCAAGGAACTTACTTAGATAGTGAAGAATTTTATTCATGGGATAAGAATATAGCTGAGCTGTTAGAATACTTGCCTAGCATGCACAGAGCCTGGAGTTTAGTCAGTCCGTGGCACTGTGTAACCCGATGTGCTGTCCCTGACCTGTAATCCTAACTCTCAGCATGCAGAGGCAGAGAGAGGATAGCACATGTTGATTTTCCTGTTCTTGTTTGAAATGTTATATACTAAACAGGTTATTCAGCACTACAGTGTGATTGGCTTACAAGACTTAGTCTTTGAGCTGTGTTTGTAAGATTTATTTTTATTATTTTTAATTACGTATATGTGTATATATGTGTTTGTATAGGTATGTACACTTGAATGCAGGTGCCCCCCAGAGGTGACAGTTCTAGTCACTTGTGAGCTGCCCTGTGGGTACTAGGTGCAGAACCCATGTCCTCTGCAAGAATGGCAAGTGCAGTTAATCACTGAGCCATCTCTTCAGCCTAGTGTATTCTATTTTTAAAAGTAATTTAAATTACAGTCCTAACTTTTTTGTGAACTGGTTTTTATAAACTTTGTTTTAAAATTGAGATTCTGAGACCATCCGATTGCCTTATGAAGAAGGGGAATTGCTTGAATACTTAGATGCAGAAGAATTACCTCCTATTTTGGTTGATCTCCTTGAAAAATCACAGGTAAGAAAGCAAGACAAAATACTGGTTTAAAAATAACCTGTGCATAGTAGCATTGCCACCGCAGCTACTTAGAAGGCTGAAACAGGAACATCTTAAGAAAGTTTGAGGCCAGCCTGGGCAACATAGCAAAACTCCGTTTCTAAAATTGTGCGCACGCACACGCACACGCACATGCACACGCACACACACACATGCAAAAATGAAATGTCTTTTTTTAATCCCTTCTTTTGTGGCACTGGATAGTGAGCTAAGGCTTTATATTTGTTAGGCTATCAGTTTACAACTAAACTATACTCAGTCTCCAGAAAAACTGTTTTGTATGGTATTATATCATGTGCGTGTGTGTTACGTTTTCGTAGGTACATATTCTTTGTGTGTGGTATTGTTTTGTGAGACACGAACTTATTTGTAGCCTGGATGGCTCAGAACTGGTGATATTCTTGCTTCAGCCCCTTGAATGCTACTGTTGTAGACCAAGCTGCCACACACACATTAGTGTTCTCAGTAGTGTTCAGGCATAGTGTGAGATACTGCATCAGTACTGTTGAAATGTCTGTTGCGCCTAACTTGTTTGCTGCACTGCCATGTGCAGTTTTAGTAATTCTAAAATTGCTGTAATAAATCACCCTGGAATTTCCCCAAGGTTAAAATTAAGAAATTATGTATGTGTTTTCGCTATTTATGAAGCAAGCTTAGGCATCAGAAACAAGGTGCTTTAAAGGTCACCTGGAGGTGATTCACTTGCCCTGCTCTTCTTGCTGCCTTGACCTGACTCCTGTCCCTTCCTGGCACCAGCAGTTGGTGGCACCAGTGGACTAGCATTCATTCCTGCGTGTGTCTCTCTCTCTCTCCCCCCACATGTTTTCTTTCCTTTCCTGTTTCCATGGGTGAACCCCATTCCCAAGGCCTGCTCCCCATTTCCATCCTAAATGGTCCCTTCTCTGTGGCTTATACAACTATAGTTTTCCACCACACACAGTACAAACATGCTGTGTTCTTAACTTGAGAACCTCTCCCGACCTCAGTGTTTGTTCCGATGTTGACTTAGGGTTCTCCTTATCACTTCAGAACCCCCCAGAGCTGGTCTGCAATCTCCTTCTTATCCTACTTTCTTTGCCTACCTATCCAGCAGTTCTTAGCTGATTCTGCCAAGACCCTGATCTCTTGGTGTGGCATTATTAGTCACTTTTCTGTTTGACTCTCAGTCTAAGAAAAGGTCAGTATACAGGTGTGATGGTACATGCCTTTCATCCCAGCTCTGGGGAGAATCACAAGTTCAAGGCATCTTCAGCTTCACGATTATTTGATAAGTAAATATAAGAATGATTATAGGGAGAACCGTTACACGGGTGTGCTTGTTTGGGGGACAGTTATTGGATGGATGAAGGTTCTGCCAATAGCCAGATGTTTATCTGAATTGATTAAAAGAGGGTTGCTCTCATTAATCTCAGCTAGAGAAACAGCTAGTGGTTGGCCTTAGGTAGCAAATTATGTGCTGTATAGAGCTCGCGGGGCAGTAGTGATTAGAATAACTAGGCAAGTGTGGGTATTGGTATATACTAAGCTCCCAGTTGTCAACCAGAGTGGTAAAAGGTACAGTGTTGGCTTAACGTAACATTTTAAATATTCACTGTCAAGATTGCGATTACTAGATCTTGATCATAAATAGTAGTGCTTTACAGAAAGCATGCACATAAGGAAGCTAAGTAGTGTTCGTAGCTCCTAGATTAACTTTTAGGATTGGGTCTGCTTGATTAAAGATAATGACTACTATGGCATTATCAATTTGTATTTGAGCACAAATAGCTGTAATGGTGTAAAGTACCTAAATGTAGGTGAAGGATGGATAGTAGGTGAGTTGTAGCCAAGACTGCGAAAGTTTCTTAAACTTGGAATACAACATAGTTGAGAGTTTGCGGCTAGCTCCCTCTCATCAATACACTCTAAAAGTCTAGAAATGTTTGGAAAGCAAATAGTGAAGTTATATCTAGAGGCTGAAATTCTGGAACAGTTGACTGACTGTAACAATGGCAAACTACATACCAGTTACGATGCTAGCAGAGTGAACTGATGAGCCAGTGAGCCTCACAGGAACCTCAGTCCCAGGAACTGCTGTAACCTCCCCTGTGGATGGATGCCAGAGTCATCCTGGATGTCAGTAGATGCAATGTCAGTCCTTTGTTGACAGGTTTAAGTTGCTTTTTATAATATGAACATAGAAATAAATAATCTCCTTTAGCAGTTTATATAATGGTATATCCATGTATAGCGTTTAAAGAATGTGAACCATTCATTACATGCTTGCTTATTTTGGTGAGCTTGTTTATTATTTGAAAGCTATTGTATATTGTTTGAAAAATGACATTTACCTGAACTTTTTCTTTTTTTACTTAAAACAGGTTAATATTTTTCACTGTGGATGTGTGATAGCAGAAATACGTGACTATAGGCAGTCCAGTAATATGAAGTCTCCTGGGTACCAAAGTAGACACATTCTCTTACGACCAACAATGCAGGTGTGGGATGTTTAATTACAAAGTACTGGTTTTTGTTTTAGTTGGATTTTTATCAAATGTCCATATATTTGTAAGAACATTTTTTAAATGTTTTTTTCCTAGACTTTAGTCTGTGATGTCCACTCTATAACAAGTGACAACCACAAATGGACCCAGGTTAGTCCTCTCTCATCCTAAGTAGGCCACACAGTGTCAGGCGTCAGTGAGAAGCCTCCTTTTACTGACGTTAGAGGGGTGTGTTAGGTTGGACACTTGGACAAAACCAAGATTCTCTTATGAGCTTTAGGATCTTACACTCTCTGTATACTTAGAAATCCCTCAAGGAACTACGTATAATCCAGTCCCAGTTGTTCCCAGCTGATAGACTGGAGTTAAGTTAACCAATGAAGCCTAATGTGAAAATTGGTTTCTTACCCTCTCAAACAAAAGCTTCATTCTTACTGTTGAATACAAATAGATTGTGATTTTTCTTTCCTATAGGATTCTATAATTCTACAGGAAGCCTAGCTTTTATCTCTTCCTCACCCCCCTCCTTCCTTCCCTCTCTCCCTTTCTCCCTCCCTCCCACCCATTCTTTTTGAGGTAAGATCTCTAGCTCAGGCATGCTTGGAACTTGAATTTTTTTTTTTTTTTTTTTCGAGACAGGGTTTCTTTGTGTAGCTCTGGCTGTTCTGGAACTCACTCTGTAGACCAGGCTGGCCTCAAACTCAGAAATCCACCTGCCTCTGCCTCCCAAGTGCTGGGATTAAAGGCGTGTGCCACCACTGCCTGGCGGAACTTGAAATCCTTAACCTGAATCCTGAGAGTAAAAACCTCTATCACCACCCTAGTCTAACAGGACTTCATCAGCTGATTGATACTCTAGTTCTAGCTCTCATTCACCTGTTGCTTTGGAGAGAAAATGTCAGTATTGTAATAACCGTCTGTGAAATGTGCTTGTGAACTAAGATTCAATTTATCTGTAACTAGTAAGTCATGAGGTTTATTCTGGGCTGTTATTTTCCTATCTGTAAGGTTGAAAGTTCTTCATTTTAGAGACAAACTTGCAGTCAACACTGGAGAGCAGAAAGCATCGTTTTCTTAAGCTGAGGACTGGTAAAGGAGAGAATATAAATAGTCTCAGTTACTCTACCATTCCTGAATAAACTGTATTTTAAACAGCCAAATAAATATTTACTCTTTGGATTTGACTATATTATACATCATGCAAATAACTCAGTTTCCATTAGAAGTTTTTTCAGATTTGCATGTTAATGTTCAAACTTGAGTTACAACACTTACTTTAGTCTTTAGCAAACTTCCTGGGAATATTTCTTGGTTAAATGATATATGTTTACATTATCAAAAATGCATCTGAGGCTGACATACTACTGTGTATTTCAGGAAGACAAACTTTTGCTTGAGAGCCAGCTGATTCTAGCTACAGCAGAACCACTGTGTCTTGATCCATCTGTGGCAGTAGCATGCACTGCAAATAGGCTGCTCTATAACCGGCAAAAGATGAACACTCGCCCAATGAAACGGTAAGCGCCAGCACTTGTGTAACACAGGCTCTTAAGTTTGGCACTGTTGCCAGCCATAGTGCCCTTCCCCTTAGCATGTGAGTGCTGGATTCCTAAGTTCAAAAATGGAATTTTTTCAAGGCCTTGTATTGTGGATTTGTGTGATAGACCTTTTTAAAACATATTTTCTGCATTATTGTCAAGTGATATTTTCTTCAGTCTTTTAAAGAAGGAACTAATATAAGTTTATGATCTGTTCACCAAAATGGTTGTGAGGCTGTAAAAAGACCAGATCGGCACAGAAGGGTAGTTGTTTCATTGCTTCTTCACACTAATTGGAAATAGTCAACAAGGAAACAATGTGTAACTTAGTGAGTTGTGAGAAAATACCATCACATATTTAGAGATTAGTTTATGATGACTGTCTCTCTAGTTCTGGATTCAAATTACTGTGGCTCCATGGTCATGAGGATTTTGTCTTGTTCTTTTTCTTTCTCCTGTGCTTAAAGCTTGCTGGAGTGAAAGTTGTATTGTGTGTGTGTGTGGGGGGGGGGGTAAATATGTGTTTGTGATTGAATTGTAATCAGTGCATGCTCCTTCTTTCCCATGTGTTCTGAGTCGTCGCTTCATTGCTTCCTATATATTGTAGGTGTCTGAAGAGGTACTCCAGGTCCTCCCTGAACCGGCAGCAGGACCTCTCTCACTGCCCTCCTCCCCCTCAGCTGAGATTACTTGATTTCTTACAAAAGCGGAAGGAAAGGAAAGCAGGTCAGCATTATGACCTCAAAATTTCCAAGGCAGGAAATGTAAGTAGTTAAGGTGCTCGCTCTACTAATAGGCTAGCTTTGCTTTAAGTTTTTTGTCTAATTTTACTGTTTTTAACTTTTTAGTGTGTAGACATGTGGAAACGGAGCCCCTGTAACTTGGCTGTGCCTTCTGAAGTAGATGTAAGTTCATGAAATGCTGCTCTCTAACACAGGGCCAAAGGTCAGCATTAGGAAGCCAATGCTGTGAGGAAATGAAGGGAACAAGAAAACAACAGCTTTAAGTTCTCAGTTCAGGAGTCTGTGTATATTGGTCGTGTAAGTTTGTTGTGTTGTATGGGCCGCCAATCCAGTCTCAGTTACATAAGAGCATAGTATTTGAATAGAGTTCTCTGTTAGGAGCAGAGATAATGCTAAGGTTTCAAAATGTGGAAGGAATGTGGCATACTTTACATAATGACAGGAATTGACCGTGATATTTAATATAAAATGTCTTTCTGTAGTGTTCCTTCATAGTTAACTTAAAAGGCTTCTGTGCTCAAACTGGTAAAATTTAAAGATTAGTAATATTAGAAATTTGGAATTCCCAATAGTAATGTTTACTTAATAATTTGTAAGACACATGGATTGTAAGTGATTATAAAGGTGTTATGAAGGACTATTTTACAGTTCATTTTCTGTTTCTTTTAAAGTGTATTTTCGAGAGAGAGAGAGAGAGAGAGAGAGAGCGCAGACAGACAGACATAGAGATAGGGTGTGTGTGTGTGTGCGTGCGCGCATGCAAGCACAGACCATAATGTGTGGAAGACCAGAGAACGACCGTTGAGGGTTGATTCTTTGCTTCTACCATGTTGTTTCTGGGCTGCAGAGTCAGATCTTCAAGCTTCAGTGACAAGAACCTTTACCTGCTAAGCAATCTTGCCAGTTTTCTTAATTCTTTGTGATAGTTGTTTCAGAATTATTCACTGTTCCATGAATGCTTTTTGTAACAATTCTAACAGTTCTTGCTGTTTTAACAGCTAACACACAAAGCCAGAGACATCCCGTAGATTATGTATACAAACCAAGAGAGAAAGCCATAGTGTCTTCTTACTGCATATGTGGCCCCCAGGCAGCCAGTGCTCTTAACCACTTAATCATCTGCAATTCCACATAGTACACTTAATTAAACATATCAGGAGGGTTTTAAACTTCTTAAATAGAAGTGCTTGGTGATACTGCTGGTTGAAACCCCTTGTGCCCACATTGTTTCTGTGAATTGTGCAGGTTCTTGTTTTTGTTCCAATACTGATTCCATTTTATTCAACATCTTCATTGTTTAGGTGGAGAAATATGCTAAAGTGGAGAAATCCATCAAATCTGATGACTCACAACCAACAATGTGGCCAGCTCATGTAAGTAATCAATTCCAGTCTCTTTGACTAATGATCCAGTTTGCCTGTGTAATTTTGGTTTTGAGACAGTGTCTCTTTTGGCCCAAACTGGCCTCAAACTTGCAATATAGTCAAGGCTGACCTCAAACATACTGATCCTCTTGCTTTCCCTGCCCAAGTGCCAGTATTTGTGAAGTGTGTTGTTTATATAAGCTGGGCTCTGAAGTTATTAAATAGAAAACTACTTTAAATCTATAACTTTTTTTAAAAAGTGCATTTGGAGCTCTTGTGGACTTCAGGAAAATAGAATTTACCCTGAGTGTGTTTTTCATTTTACAGAGCAGTTTTAATATAACACTGCCTTTTTATGTGGGGCACAGGGCCTATGCTCACAGGGCTTATAATCTCAGCTCTTGGAGGCAAAGACAGGAAGCTCCCAACTTGGAGGCCAGTCTGGGCCACGTAGGGAGCTACTCAAAAACCAAATTACGAGCCCAGCCCAGTGCTACATAACTGTTAAGTCCAGCACTAGGGAAACTGCTGCTGGGAAAAGATGTCTTTGAGATCATCTTGGGCTATGTAGTGAGACTCTTACAGAAAACTAGTGCATTGTTTTATTCTGGCTGCATGCTGGTGGTTCTCACTTGCCTTTTGTTTCAAATTAGTGTATTCTTTTAAAGATGTCTTTGTTTGAATGGTAGTTTTCTATGTGACCTAGGCTTGCCTAGAACTTTGCTCTCTTTACTAGCTGCTCTCACACTTGTTGCCATTCTGCTGCCTCTGCCTCCTGAGTACTGGGGTTACAGGCATATGCCACAGTGCCTGGCTTAAAGACATCTCTGAATGGAAATGATCTGATTTTCTCATTGTAATAGTTTCTTAAAGGGAGAAATTGGAATAATATTTTGGATGGACACTAGGCATAAAATAATAAGATTATGGACCTCTTATGTTTTGTATGAATGGCCAATGACAAAAATATTTCCACTTTCAAACCTTATATTCAGATTGTTAAATATTACAGTTGTATGTACAGTGTGTGAAGCTCTGTGCCCGTCTCCCTGGCTGGAAGAGATGCAACGTTGGAACACTTAGCGTAGAGGAGTGTAAAGAAAGGGTCTATAGTTCTCTCTGAGGGTTTGGGTTCTTACATTCCTTTACATTTATTTATTTGTTTATTGTGAGACAGAGTCTTATGATATAGTTCTAGCTCGTCTGGAACTCATTGTGTAGACCAGGCTGGTCTTGAAAGAGATCAGCCTGCCTATGTCTCCCAAGTACTGGAGTTAAAAGACAAATGCCACCACGCCTGACCAATTCATTTACCTGTAGTGTGGAAATGGCCACATCAGCCATGGGTTTTGTTTGACAGTTGGATAAGATACTACTTGTTAAGTGCTGCGACAATATTCAGTACATTTTTTTAAAAATAATTTTTATTGTGTGTAGAAATGTATAGCGCTTTCTTAATAAATGACTCAATATCATGCACAAGCAATCATACATGGCCTTAATTCCTTCAGTGCCATGTATATATCAGACAGAAGTCAGTTTTTCTTTTATTATTTGTTGTTGATGATTTTTGCTGCTTGAGAAGAAATTACTTGGGATTCTCTGTTCTTTTCAGGATGTAAAAGACGATTATGTATTTGAATGTGAAGGTGGTAATCAGTATCAGAAAACAAAGCTGACCATCTTGCAGTCTCTTGGTGATCCACTATACTATGGTAAAATACAGCCGTGGAAAGCAGATGAAGAAAATGATAGCCAAATGTCTCCATCCCAGTGAGTTCAGATGAGTATATGTAGTAGACAGGGCCACCCAGAACCTATTTAGAACTACCAGTGGGCTGCCAGCTAATGAAGACAGTTTGCTCTGGGGATTTGGGACTTGATATATACCAGTGTGTTTTGATAGTGTGTGTGAGTAAGGTTGAACGCAGTTGCCAAGTTCTCTAAGTTACTTTGAATTAATTTTTAAAGTGCAGATAATTATTTTTGGGATAGTCTTGGGATTTTGTTGTTAGTATATTTATATTATTGGCAATTTAAGTAGTTGACTTTCTAAATGGCACATCATTAGCACAGGGTACTAATTATTAGTTTTGATTTGGGAGTGACTGGGGAGTGTAGGCAGGGTTTGTGAATCTATAGCTGGCCTGGAACATGTTATAGAGACTAGGCTGGTCTCAACTCACTGAGATCAGCCTGCCTTTGTCTCTGCCTTCTAAGTGCTGGGGTAATTTTGATTGTATGGTTACTTTAGTATTTGTTTTTTACAAATCACAAAATGAAAAAAAAAAAAAAAGAGTTCAGTTATATGTCAAATTATGGCTACAACCTTTATCAAAATTTGTGAAGAATGATGGGTTTTAGAGTTACTTCATCCATACCTGGGTAAAAGTCAACATGAAGAGCTAGCAGCAATTCCTTGGTTAACAGCTATCAGCTGGTTTGATTATGCATATCTCTGAAATTCTCCCCTCATTCACCACTGTGGGTGTGCCAGCATGGCTGCTGTGTTAAGGGCACAGTAGCTGCTCCTTTGTGAAGGTGCAGTCCCATGGCCATAGACTGTTTCTGGGATACAGCTCATGCCCCTGCCGTTATTCTGCAGGATCTGCGATGTTCCTCATTCTTCTGTGTTCAGAACCTGAGAGCTATGAAGCTTAAGTTTGGCTTGCCTTAACTGAGTGCTTCTCTTTTTCATTTTGTATTTCAGCTCCTCTGCTGAGGATCATTCAAATTGGTAATTAAAAAATAAGATTCACTTGTTTTAATATGTTATGATGTAAAAAAATTTTTAAAAAAACTTGGAAAAGATTTCTTTTTAAATTTTTTTTAAGAAAAGATTTTTGTCTGAATTGGCAAGAAGCTTTCATTCTTGTCTAAAATAAATTTAAGAATGACTTCCAGAATTGAATTAAGTGGATGAAGAGCCGAGCCACAGGCCTCTCAATAGTTAAGTAATTTTACTAAAGGGACAATGTTTGTAAACTTGTACAGTGGTTCTTGGTAATTTATTCCAGACTGTGTAAATTATAAATAAACTTTACAATAAATTTCTCCTAAGGTAAACCAGCCAAATTGATTATTTTATGATGAATGTACAACTTGAGCATTATTTTTCATTAAAATTTTATTGTAATGATAACATTGGTAGATTTTTAAATGAATTTGTAGTATATTGCTGTGACTAAATATGAAAGACTTTAAAGATTAACCCAAGATGTTTTAAGACACTTTCAGATATCTGAGACTTCTCTTTCTTGGTACCATTTTAGGTTTATTATTGGGTCAAAGACTGATGCAGAGAGGTAATGTGAATTTTCTCCTTTATTTTTGGTCAGATTGGATGTGAATCTGTAATTTTGTAGGGTAGACTATTCTATATTTGAGTCACAGATGTTGATTTTGCTACATGTTTAAATATATTTAGACATTACATCATCATTACTGTCTTGGCTTAAATCACTTAATAAAATCTCTGAGGTATATTTTCTTGATATTTTAATGAGAATTAATAAAGACTGTATAAAATACAGTTTGTTTTAGGTAAGAATACTCAGGTATGTGAGACAGATGATATTAAGAAAGAAGTTTATATTCCAAGTCTAAGGGAAAAGGAATGAGACATTTTGTTGTCTGTTTATTGGTTTAATTATATTGTAATTAAGGATGACCTTATAATTTCTATATTCGAAATAAGATCTTAAAAGTATACTTTCAGGTGCATTTATTATGGTTAGCAGAAAAACCATTGGAAAGATTTGAGTATGCTCCTTTTCATGACATTCATTCAGTGTGTGTGCTTGTATGGTCCCTCAGAAGTTGGGTGGCATGTGGACGTTGGTTCTCCCTCTACCACGTAGGTTCAAGGGCGTATACACACATAGGTTGTCAGGCTTGGAAGCCAGCACCTTTGTCCATCTCCACAGCACAGAACACGGCGGGATATCCTCATGTAGCTCAATCTAGTCTTGGTCTGTTGACCAGGCTCTCTGCCTTTCTGCTGTGTAACAGTCGACCTGTGCTATGTGGCTGATGAGAATTCACTTTGAGGATCTAGGTTTATGTCTTGGCGCTTGTGGTTGGCAAAGTTGGGGGCACTTGTCACATTGTGATTTTTCTGTTAAATCTGGTGGGACTTTTTTTCCTATAATAGCATTACTTATTTCCTGTATGATTTGTGGTTAAGACAACTTTGGCCAATTCTTACCTATTTTTACCTAACATTTCAGGGTAGTTAATCAGTACCAGGAGTTGGTCCAGAATGAAGCCAAATGCCCAGTGAAGATGTCACACAGCTCTAGTGGTTCAGCCAGTCTCAATCCAGGGGAGGAGGCAGAAGTATGTTCATATGGTTCCTACCTTGTACCCATTGTTTGCAGAGGAGTCTCAGAGACAGGAAGAGCACAGCAGTTGTAATCTTGCTTTTACTTTTAGCTTTTTGTTATTCTACTTCATATTTAAAGCTTCCAAAGTCCTCAGTGATAGATACAGGTTGTTATTCCTGTTAAAGGTTGTTGAGAAGGCTGGCAGGGGTTCCTTCACTTTCTGCCCTTCCCTGGGACTCTCCTCACTGCGATGCTATAGTCTGTGGGAGTCCGATTCTGAGTACAGTTAGGAATCTCATGTAGGAATTATAATGATATTAATTAATCTTAACAGTTGTGTTTAATGTCACTCCTCAACAGACGGAGACCTCGTCCATTCAGTCTTCAGTTTTGGGAAAGGGAGTAAAACATCGACCACCACCCATCAAACTTCCCTCAAGCTCAGGAAATAGTTCCTCAGGTATCAGCGAAATCCTTGTCTCTGTGACCTAAGTCATCGCTTTCTTAAAATGTTACTCGTTTTTACCTATGACTGTAGGGGAGAGACTTTTACGTTTTTATGTGTATTCATGAGTATGTGCCTATGTGTATGCCCTTGCTCTGGTCTGTATGATTGCTCGAGTGCTCTTGTATTTACTGCACCATCTCTCCAGCCCTAGGGAGTCATTTGTGTTCTTCCAGGTAACTATTTCACAGCACAGCAGGCCAGCAGCTTCCTTAAGTCTCCAACCCCTCCTCCGTCATCTAAGCCTAGCCTTTCTCGGAAGTCATCTGTGGATCTCAGTCAAGTTAGCATGCTTTCTCCTGCTGCCTTGTCACCTGCCAGCTCAACCCAGAGTGAGTCATGATTTAAACTCTTGCTCAAATTTTCCTAAGTTTTTGCATTGGTCGGTTTCTTGAGGCAGCTTTTATTCAATTTGTGAATAGTGAAATTTGAATGGACTGTGTACCCAAAATGTATAAGTTGCATGAAACTCCAAGTAGACTTCTTGTTGGCTGTATGTATTTCGTGTTTCCTGTAATTGTATTGGCTTTTCTGTATCTGTGTATGCACTTTGTGTATACCTTTCTTTTAGGCTTGTTACCTGAACATCTTTAAAAATTACCTGGCAATAAGATTGCCAAAATATTATTTACAGTGCACCCTAGGATCTTTTTTTCCTTACTATATAAACTGTGGCTAATTCTAAAAAGAACATGTGAGAATGAATTACTGAAGGTACTTTCTTTGTATGTATAAGACTGCAGTTGGTTCCAAGGTTACATGTAATAACTGGAAAAGTAGTATTTGAGAGTATGCCTACGCTTCTGTGAGCGGTCATTAATGTGGTAATCTGACGTAGGAAGAGAGAATTCTCACTTCTGGATTCCCTTTTTTAGCAGCAAGCAGAGACAATATAGGAATGTTAGGTTAAATTTGGGATAATTTCTTCAAATGAATATCTGAATAAGTTAGGTAATAATTGGGGGGGATTCCAGTTTTTTAGCTTTTTCCTTTTTTTTCTTTTTTCTTTTTTGCTTGGTGGCTAGAGTGTGCTGTCAGTTACTGCACAGTGCTAAGATGGTCCTAGATATTAACATCTGCATCCCGATAGCTCAAAAGGTGTAATTTTTCTGCCTTCTTGTTTTGCACAAAGAAAAATAAATAAATTTTCTGAAAGTCTTATTCACACTTCTCATGTTGTGGGTATGGATTGTGGTGATCTACTGCACACAGTTGTTGTGTTAAGTCAGGGTGGAGTGACAGCTTCTGGACATTCACATCTCTCTCCTTTCTTTCTGCAGGACATGAAAGCTAAAAAGGAAACACCTCAAGAGCTTTTGCTTTACTTTTTTGGTTTCATTTTTTTAAATTTTTTTTAAGTTGATAAAACTGTGCATACTTCATTCACAACAGATTTTCTATACATTCTACATTTTAAACAGAAGTACACAGTTACTGTTAAAGATGCAGTATTATCTATAAAGTACCTGCTTTATTCTTTGTAAATTTCTTTGACAGGGTAAACTTGATATGTTGGGAATTAAACATTTATATCTCAGTGCCATAACTGATAGCCTTGTGTAGCTTACTAAATATGTTGACAGTTTATCTCTGACAGTTAAACTAAATAAGCATTATTTTTTTAAAAAGAAGTTTTGAATTAGTGAAATCACAAATAACAAAAATTAACTTAAATTCATTCTCAATTTTGTAGGCAAAAGACAGCATGTAGGAAGGAGACTAACTTTATTGGGTGTTGTGGTAGAGTGTAAGTGTATTTCCACTGTTCACTGTGATCCTGACTGGGGTTTTTAGGTGATATACTGCATCCTTAATTGTAATTGAGTGTAGCAACACTCGTGGATGGTATTGAGAGTTAACACTTGCAGTTAACTGCTTTTAAAAAATTGGAACAAATTTGTCAGTGCTAAGTAATTCCATGAACCTTATTGTAAAAGGACCAGCCATTTATAACAAACTAGCAATCTTTATTTTTCTCAATGAGCAGGATCTGGAACTCCTAATCATCTACTCCTACACCAACCCCTTCATCGGCCCCACACCCTCCTGATGCTCAGAGCTCAGCTCCTAGTACCCCTTCAGCCACCCCATCTCCCCAAGATTCAGGCTTCACCCCTCAGCCCACTTTGTTAACTCAGTTTGCTCAGCAGCAAAGGGCTCTGAGCCAGGCAATGCCTGTGACAACCATTCCTCTTTCTACCATGGTAACATCTATAACAACAGGAAGCACGGTCTCCCCGGTCATGGCAGACTCTGCTGGGCTTAACTCCGTCAGTGTAGTGAGCTCTGCTGGGTAAGTTGACAATGTTAAAAGACAGTTTTATTTGTGAAATTAAGACATTGCATATTATACTGAAAGATAGTTTTTGATATGGTCAGGAGCTGCTTCATATGAATGATAAGAGTTTCAGTAACAAACTTACTACCTTTACAAAGATGTATTCCAGTTGGCCAGATTTTGTCATTTGCCTGTTACTGTCTTTGAATCACTTGGGCAGGATTTCACTTCTCAGTGTTTTGAAGTATCTAAGGATGTGTTCAATACCTAAGCCAGCTTGTCACACTTAAGCACTAAAATGAAACTTGGCCTAGAAAATGAAAATTTATAAAAATGATTATGTTTATTTTGGGGTGTATGTGCCACAGTGTATGTAGAGGTGAGATGGTAACTTGCATGTTTTGAGTTTTTTCCACCATCTGCATTTGTAGGCTTAGTGGCAAGTGCTTGCTGAGCCATCTCACCTGCCCTAAGAGTTAATCTATAAGACAAAAGTGATGGAACTTGTTTCATAGCTTTTTGTTGTTGTTTTTAATCTGAAGAATTGTGAAGCTGGCATTTGCTTTCACAGTGTGTAATGCTCTGTCTCTTACCCTGCAGTGGAGCCCAGGCTCTGAAGAGTGGCTCAAACTCCATGCTGGGCTGTGACACTGGGGCCATTACTCCTGCAGGAAAAAGCCTGGGCAGTGGCCTTCTGCCATCAGGAGGTCTCTTAGCAAACGCACTGCCCAGTGCCATGCAGGCAACTCCTCAAGCAGGTTAGAATAAGCCCATGTAAAAGGCTTTGATTTATCTTGTTTTGGTTTTTGATGCATTTTTAAAAACAGGGTCTCGTGTAGCTGGTCTCACCCTTGTTCTGAAGGTGACCTACAGCTGATCCTCCTGTTTCTGCCTTGCTGGGATGACTGGTGTGTGCCCCCATACCCAGCCATAAAAACCGTTACTTAAGGACATTGATAAAAGCATTAAGTGTTGCTTTTCATAGTTTTATTTCTCAGGTACTTGAAAAGCCTTTTGTCGTTCTGGTATCAGATAACCACCTAGCAAACAGCTTCTAGGAAGAAACTGGCTAAATCTATAAGTCTACGCACATTATGTCTTCTGATTTGGAACAAAAATAATGAAGTTAGTTTCAGTTACCTTATTCTTGTCTATGTAGTAATACTCCAGAGAAAACAATGCAAATATGTATTTTACTGGAAGCAATATAGCATGGCAGCTAACAGCCTGGATTCTTATTTCTGTCATCTTTGGCAGTTGCTTTTTTTCCGTCATTTTCCCTAGACATAAAGTAGTGATAGTAATAGTAATTTGTCTCATGGGAGAATGAATACAGGTCAGTAAAATATTTACACTGTAGCCGGGCCAAGAGGAGCATTCAGGGTTGCTGTTCTTTGTAGTAGTAGCAGGTCTTGGATAGTTAATACCATGTGGCCATATTCAGAGGGAACAGGAGTGCCCGTTATGATGCCTACAGTAAGGATTGTGTTGTAATGCCTGGAACCAATTCCTTTTCTTAACTTTCTCAGTTATGGAAAACCTAGAAAGTATAATGTGAAATGTTATTTTCTAATTCTAGTTATGCTTATTTTAATGAGGAGGAGTCATGGAAATTAAAGTCACATGCTAAATTTTAGATGCTTAGATTTACATGAAAGGAACCTCATGGTACCAGGTTTCTGTGGCTCCTGTGCTGTTCTTAGAGAAGCCGCTTAAATCTACCCAACTTAGTCTCACCTGCATGACTTTTTTACGTGGTCCTTAGAAGAGAGGGGAAGTCTACCAGTGCCTTTGTTGAGCTGGAAAGCCACTTACAGAGGGCATGCTCCTTTGTAAGCTCTGCCACCGAGATCCTAAGTGGATGCTAAGACCTGAGACACAATTGTACAGCAGGGAAATATCAAGCCATTTCTCCCCAGGGACTCATTCCTAAATGGGACACACCTGAGATTTTCTCAGTTTCTTGTATAAGCCTTTGATAACATCACATTCAAATTTTCTACCTGTCTTTCTGTAAATAGCAACTAAGAGAGGACTACGTATGTTGCATACGTTTTTGTTTATGAGATTTCCCACTTCTTCCTCTCAAATCTTGTGATTATAGGCACAAGCCACTTTACTAGATACACTTTCTGTATTCAGATTGATGTGTACAAAAATTTCACATAGTTTTTTGAAGAGGCCAGGTGGGGACTTTTGAGACCGGGTCTGTCTTTGTAGCTTTGGCTGGTCTTGAACTCAGAGATCCACCTCCTCTGCATCCTGAGTGCTGGAATGAAAGGCAAGCACCACCACACTGGCTAATTTATACATACTTTGAAACCAAGGTCAACAAACTGTAGCTGTGCAGCCTGCCAGTAATGGTGTTTTACATCTGTATGTGTGAGCATAGGTGGCTCAAGGTCACCATCACCCTGCAGGTGTCTCCTCAGTCCTTCACCCACTCAGGTCTCTAAGGTGGCGAGTGCTATTACCTGCTGTTTTTCTTTAAATCCAGAATTAATAGGCCATTATATCCCAGTGTTGATTTTTATCTGCGCTTGTGCGCGTGCGCGCACATGTGTGTGTGTGTGTGTGTGTGTGTGTGTGTGCGCGCGCGCGCACAAAAGGGTATGTTCTTTTAACATTTGGTGATTGGTATTTTGTATGCGAGGTTTAGCGGTTTGTTGTTATTGTTGTTGTTTTGTTTTTGTAGCTGAGGAATGTAAACAAGTGATGTGCTTGCACAATGGTGGTAGTTTTGTTACCATCATGGTGTATACAGAATCCTAGATGACTTTTTCACTAGTAAGAGAAGTGGAGAAGTCTTTACACTGTAGACTAGAGCTTGTGTGTAGTGCCTCACATCTTTTAATACAGTGTCAACATTGACAAATGATAAAATGGTTCTTTTGTTCAGGTGCTTTAAAGTTGTATGTAAATTAGTTATGTGGGGAAAGGGCAGTGCTGTATTTTCATCCGTAACCCCTTCAGTTCCATCATAACCACCAGTTTTATTTAACAGGTATCCCATTTGGTTTAAAAAACACTTCAAGCCTCAGGCCTTTAAATCTACTCCAGGTAAACACGAAACAGTACTTTTGATTTAAGTTTTTATATTTTGATTTTTAAAAAACAATGTATATTTATACATGTCAGCTTCTGAAGTTTATCTGGAATCTTCTAGGAATATATCTAGTGCTACCTTTATGTAGTTAGGTGTAAAATAATAAAAGGGTGTTCTGTAAATGGGGCTTCCATTGTCTTTACTCCCTGCCTAGTCAAGAACTAGCTGTCCCAAAGGGAGTTCCTGGAAAGGCACCTGCTTGCAAAAGTGGCAGTAGGAACACTTGCAGACCTGTGTCCTGTCACCATGTGTCACCATGGGTTTTTGTGCTTGAGGGCTTCAAAATGTGTGAATGCATTATTTTCTCCAAGGATGATTATGCTTTCTTAACACAGTGACAGATAACTACTTATCATTCTGTAAATGTTTGTTGGGTCTAATATATACCTGATGGTGACACCTTGCCTTTTTTACATTACTGTGTCACCGTAACCATAAAGCAACAGAAAAGGAGCCTGCTTCCCATGGGTAAGGCCTTAGGTTGAAGGCCTAGCAGTACACGGAAGACAGGAGACTGGGTCCCGTACTAGCTCTGTACTTGCTGGGCCCTCAATCTGCTTCTTGTTACTTATCCAGTCACCCTGTCTTGTTCCACACCCCCTTCTTTATATGTGTTTTAGTTAGCATATAAGGTAACGGGTTTCACTAGGACGTTTTAACACGTTCGTTTCCATACTTAACTCATCCCTCTTCCTAACCTGCTTCTCCCATGCTGGTTGTCTTTCTTCCTCCACATAGTGCTCCCTACTTTGAGCGTGTGCTCTGCTTTCTGAAGTACGAACTCTACATTCTATGAGATGTCTGCTAGTTCTTCTGCACTTTTCTGCTGTTACTCTCAGCTTGCTTTACTTAACTCTTCTCCAAGGTCCCTTAAACTAGTAATGTGGAAAGTGGATAGTTGTCTACAGAGAGCTTAAAGGTAGCCCTGAAGATAAAGATCTGATGATAATGCTGAGCTGTGGGCTGTTGGGAAATAGCAGTGCCTGGCAGATCAGCTAACCTCATATGCATAAGGCTGGGGAGTCTGCTGTGAAACTATTTCTGTACCTGGTATAAATACCCTGTGAGTACCTGCGGACCATTTGCATAGCCATCACTGATAATGTGCACACAGCTAGAGATGCATGGCTTTGATTAGAATTACTTTCCTTCATGATGTGTTAACATGTACCTTAAGAAATCTTTTATGACAGAGATAAAAAGGAATGAGGACAAAGCCACCTTGTCTACTAGTGAAGAAGAGAAATCCTGAGTTTGGACTATGTCAGATTTAATGGGTTTAGTTTTCTTAACCAAAGGATTGCTGTTTTTAAATTTAACTTGGTTTCAGAATAAGAGCAACTTAGTCGCCACAGTAAAAGCTCTTTCTTATCAACTCTAGAATTTCTTGCCCTGTTGTATGCAATGGTAATTTTAGGGCTGTTGGCAAGACTAGAACAAATTTGGGGGCTGAGTTGTCTTACACATTTCTGAATCATACCCTTTTAACTTTTGAGACAGGGACAGCTTGTGAAGCTCAGGTTGGCTTTGAACTCTCTCTTCTCTTGCCTCAGCCTGCAAAGTGCTAGGTGTACCAGCACCACAGTGTGTGCTTATGCCCAGGTAGTTTGTTCGGTTCATAGCACATGCAGTGATCTGTTGTGCTGATCCATGAGAAGTGATAAATGTTTAGTAAGCTGTAAATTTGGATAGCTGACTATTAGCTTGAATCAGGCAGATTTGTATTTGACAGTATACACCAAAAAGCAGTAGGACTTAAAAGGTAATTTCTGGGTGTAGCCTGATAAAGGAAGAGCAGGCAACTTGTTCTATTTTGCTTCTGTGTGGAAGTTCTAGAGGCTAAGTTCTGTCTCCACACCTTCTCTTGCTCTGTCTCCATCTGTTTCTTCAGAGCCTAAAAGAGTGCCTGACTCCTAGTAAATTATCCATGACTGTTTTTAAGGAAATTAAATACTTCACATGAAAGCAATGGAAAGGCAGCTAATTCTTGTTTAAATTCTGAATAGCTTCCTGGTGGTTCACTCATTTTTAACACCCAGCAGCAGCAGCAGCAGCAGCAGCAGCAGCAGCAGCAGCAATCTCCCTTTATACAACCACCTCAGCAGCGTACAGCTTCAGGTTCCCAACAGCCAGAGGAGCAGGTATGGGATTCTTTTAGCCGTGTGTGTGTGTGTGTGTGTGTGTGTGTGTGTGTGTGTGTTCACTATAAAACTTAGAACTTTTCATATTTTCACTGTTTTATTAGAAGAAATAGTTGCAGAGTTGTTTCTCTTTATCAACATCAGTAGCTGCCAGTTATTCAAATCACAGCTGTTTTGAATGGAGGTGTCCATCTTGCCAAGTGTCACACAGCCATACAGTGAATGGCAGTGACCCGCACCTCACAGTGTCTTTTGTGACCAGCCTTATTATCTTCTGTTTGTAGAAATGTATTGCTGTTGTAATCGATCTGTCTGTGCTGTTGGGAAGTATTGGGCAGTGGGAACAGACAACAAACAGCAAATACTTTACACTGCCAGTCAGGATGTAATTAAATAAGAACAGCAGAAAATTGAAGTCTGGAAAGAAAAGGAGAAGTGAGCCTGGGCTTTGAATATTCTGTAGAATCATTTGGGAAACTAAGCACACTTATTTCTGGGTCCCACCTGGAGTGTCTCAGCTCATGCTGAAAACTACCCAGTCTAGCACTCCTTCAGGTCTTCAGTGGATGACACTCATCCTCGTTTCTCAGAGAAGACATGTTGAAAACTTTTCCTCTATACTGAGAGCACTAAGGGTTTTGCTTCGGCGGTAAGATGTCCAGTTGTCTTTCACTTTTTAAAAACAAATGTTTCTTATTTTCTCTCTGTCCGTGTGTTGGGTGATGGTGTCTGTGAGATCAGAGGACGGGTGGGAAGAGGTTCTGGCCTTCTTCCACTCTTGGGTTCTGAGGTCAACCTTGGGGCCACACCTTCACTGGATGGAAGTTTACTGTTAGAGCTTTTGATTGTTACTGTCGTTTTTGAGGCAAGCTCTTACTCTGAATTGCAACATAGCTTAGAACTCAGCAGTCATTCTGCCCCAGCACCTAGGTGTGAACCTGACATCTGTTTGCCTATTTAAGTTCACATTTTAGTAGTATTGAGTACATTCACATTATTGCACAAAGGGGTTTTTATTTTCTTGCAAAATTGAAACTTTTTGTTTGTTTTGTGTTTGTTTGAGACAGGGTTTAGTCTGTATAACAGCCCTGGCTGTCCTGGAACTCTGTAGACTAGGCTGGCCTCAAACTCACAGAGATCCACCTCCCTACGAGAGGCAATGCGCCACACCCAGCTAAACTGAAACTTTAAAAATAAGCTGATAATTTCCTCAGCCCAAACACTGGCAGCCACCTTAGTGTGTGCTGTTTTTTGATCTTAACCATCCTGAGCGCATCCTGCAGGGAGGTGGGTTCTTAGTCTGTATGTCCTTTTGTGTCTCTTACTGTGGCACCAGACAGATCATTCATTTGGATATGTGAACAGAACTTGTTGGGACTCAGAAATTCTCTTCCTTTCTGGAGACACCATACTGCCGCCTACTGTCCTGCTGCATTGCCTTACATCCTCACCAGCAGTGTGGACCAGATCCTCACTGACGGCTTGCTTACTTCTGCTGTTGGGCTTTTGTTGTTTGTTTTGGTAAGTTTCTTGTGGTAGGGATCAGACTCAGGTTGACATGTACTCTGCCACTGCACTTCCGAGTCTTGTTTTGAGTAGATGCTGTCCCAAGTAAGTGTAAGGTGAGAGTCTCCCTGGCTGATGGAGTGGGACAGCTTTTCTGCATTTCTTTGTTTCTGTATATTTGAAAAAACAGTCTATCCAAATCCTTGGCCTATTTTTTTTTTTTAATGAGGTTATTTCTGTGTTCAGTTGAAGACATATATACCTTATGAGAATTCCCAGTAATTCCTCCTGCTTTGGGTTACTTTCTGGCTCTGGTCACGACCTGTGCAGTTTTGATACATTTTGTACATACAGATTTACTCTCTCCTACTGTACTTTGGCTTCATGTTGGGGAAATGATTGCCAGGTCAAACAAACAAAGCCGTTCTCCTTTATTTTCCTCTTTATACAGTCTGAGTTTTGTCTTTCTTATAATCTATTAAGATGCTTTCTCTCTTTGACTTATATGATCCTGAGAGGGCTGACAAGAGTCTGTCTTGTTAAAATATTCTTTCTTTTTATTTAGATGGGTGTTCTGCTTGCATGTGTATCTATGTACCATGCACTTGCATGTGGAGGCCTGAAGAGGGTGTTGGCCCCTGGAGTTAGAGATGGCTGTGGGTCTCCATGTGGGTGCTAGAGCAGCAGCCAGTGCTCTTAACTGCTCAACTCTGTCTGTAGCCTGAATTATTTAACTCTTAGAATCCTGTTTATTTAGTTGTTTTGCAGAAGACCCTGAAGTTAAGTTTATCTTTGAGTTGTCTTAAAAGTCTGTGTGTGTGTGTGTGTGTTTTGTTTTACAATAGATCCTTACTGTGTAGCCCAGGGTAGCTTACATACTCCTGCATTAGATCTAAGCACTGGGATTTCGGCATGAGCCACAGGTCCAATAATTTCTAGATTATTAAGTTGAGTAATTCTAATTCACTCACTTTTTTTGCATTTTGAATTTATTTTATAGTAGCACTGCTCTGGAGGTGATACAGGATTTTTGATGTTAGGGCTTATTTTTTGTTTATTGTTCATTCTGAGGACTGGGTTTCATATTCAGTACTTCTTAGTTCTTGCTACTTCTACATGTGTTCAGCTTATATATATGAAACCTATGCTACTGTTTATTCTTCCTCATATATGAAAGAAAAGCTGTCTTTTCACTGGCTCAGAAAAAGTTTCACCCTTTTTGCACAAGTCATTTGCTTTTTTTTTCCCCCTCTCAGGGTTCTGAACAAGGGTTAACTGCTCAAGAACAGGCCTTAAGTGCTCAGCAAGCTGCTGTTACTAATCTTACTGGAGTAGGAGGCTTTACCCAGTCACAGGCAGCTGGTAGGTACCATCCTGACTTCCTATTGAGATCTCAGTATGTAAATTATCTACCTTTCCCTCCTTGCAAGCAGTAATCAGAAGGGAAAGAACAAACAAACAACAACAACAACAAAAAACCACTGAAGTATTTAATCTGTGAATAGTTGGTCTAGAGTATTTTCTTTAAAAATTTGGTGGTTGATTACAAAAGCTCAGACTCACATGCATGTTTTCTTTACAGTGGTTAGCTGGCAAATGTTTACATATTTTTCTGAGTTTCTAGAAAGCTGTCAAAGCAGTTTTCAGTGCTTGGACTGTAAGTGGTTAATTTGTTTTCTTAATTACCTGAGACCGCATTTTCCTAGATTGCATAATTTTTCTCAGTTTGTAGTTACCTAACTTAAATCTTCATAATTAGCAAAACTTTTGTGAGCTACTTGTTATAAAAATGAAACTTAAGTTGAATGTTCCCACTTTCAGTAGGAAATAAACCAAAAGTAACATTGTATTGAATTGAATTCATATTTGAATTAGCCATGTGATAGAATTTTACAAAAAAAAAAAACAAAAGTTAACAAAGCTATAATGGAATTTGAGAGTCAGTCAGTGAATTGTCCCTGTGTGCTGACTGTGCCTTTAGATTTCTATAATTTGGCTTTCAAATTTACATGTCCCTTAGTAGGAGTTATCAACATCTGTGTTTTGAAAATAATTCTTACTAGAGTAGTAATTTAGAACTAGGGACTTCCAAATGCAGACATGTAAGTAAGTAATGTACCTTTGCCACACAAGTTACAATTCTTCTAAAATAGCCATAGTATGATTTGTGAAAGAATTGTAGACAGATCATGAGAATGTGTCTGGTTTCAGAAAAACTGAGTCACGTTGGCCAGGTCTTCAGCCTGTCGCCTGCATTTGCAGATGTAGACTGATTGGGATAGCCCTGTCAGCTGCTCCTTCTAGTTCACCTCTGCTGGCTCACAGGAAGTTGTATTTTAAAACAAAAACTTGCCACTTTATGCCATCTAAGGGCAACTTCTAGACCAAGTCCAGTATCAAGTTCCATGGTGATGAGAGGAGCTGTGGAGGGAGGCAGAGTATATGGCTAAGGTGCTAGAGTGCTTCAGCACTGCAGAATGCTGCCTACGAGGGAGGAAAGAGAATCAGGACTTCATGGTCAACCTCTTCTACATAGTGAGTTTGAGGCCAGCCTGGGATGAGACTTGGTCAACAACAAAAATAGATATAGACGAGAGAATAGAGTACCTTAGCTCGTCAAGTCCCTTCCCTCTTTATGGCTAGAATGTCCTGAAATCAATGATACCCTTAATTAGTAGGAGACTAGATTTATTCTGAAATCTTTTTAAGATTTGATACTTAAGGTTAGTTATACTGCTTCTAGTTTTTCTATGTTGTCCTTCTGTAGCTTTGGTTGCCTTCAAACTTTTTGACTGGCCTGCTTTCCCTTTCTCCCTCTGTAGTGTTGTCTCAGCTTGGCTCTGCCGAGAACAGACCTGAGCAAAGCCTTCCTCAGCAAAGACTCCAGCTCTCCTCTGCTTTTCAGCAGCAGCAGCAGCAGCAGCAGCAGCAGCAGCAGCAGCAGCAGCTACAAGTAACCCAGCAGCTTCACTCTGGTTAATTAAGACACTGAGCTCCAAAAGTACTGTATACTGCCTTTCTATAGGGCTACTTTCCTGTCTGTTAAGGCTGAAGCAATTGGTCAGTAACTTAGTCAATTTTATTTAGATGTCTGACATGTTAAATGTCAGTCAACTTGAAGCACTGAGTGTATTTTATAACAATTATATTTAAAATCCTTTCTAAGGTCATGGTGGCACATTCTACACATCTTTTTAATGTGCATTGTATTTTGAGAGTTTTAAGTGTTAATTATTAACTTTATAATTCTGTACTGTGGAAGTATTCCTATTAGTAAATGTCATACGTGTCTAGAATAATGTTCCTACTATTTTAGGAAAGGATGTCAGCATATTGTGATCGACTCTTTTGAGTGTTGGTTTTATTTTGCTATGAATTATTGACAACAAAATGGTAACTGAAGTTGCTGCATTACTGCAGCCTGGACTGCCAGGGCTAAGTAACATAATGTAATGCTTTCAAACCCTCAGCAGGCTCCTGCATTGTCCTGGTTAGGGGCAGTCCCCTTGGTTACCCTGCTTTCTGAAACCTTCTCTGGGTGTTGGCATCACTTCTGGGGAAGCACCTTGGCACACCTGTTCGTTTAGCATAACATTATCTTTTTCCCCCTCCCTTTTGCAGCAACTTCGATTCTTGCAGCACCAAATGGCTATGGCAGCAGCCGCCGCACAAACAGCCCAGCTACATCGTCACCGGCACACAGGCAGTCAGTCAAAGAGTAAAATGAAGAGAGGCATGCCAACTACTCCAAAATTCTGAGCAATTTTCTTCTTTCTTTTTTTACAAACACAAGACCATTGAATGAAAAGAGTTGTATTTCTACTTCATATTCCCCTGAGATGTCAGTATTTTACATTGATATATGTGCACACTTTATACAGAAGCACAACCCTGTGATTCTTACATGGAAACATGGTTAAATGTTTTCTATACATACCAATTACAAAAGAAGTACTAGAAATATCTTTCAAAGAATGTAATTAGGTATTTATTTAGTATAAAAAGCCTGTGCACAGTGTAACAAATACAATTTTTACAGCTGTTTTGCAATCATGGTGTCTGTTCATTTGTGTTTCATGCTTTGAATTACTTCATCCAGTAGCTTGCTCACTTCTTTGTGTCTTGTTACTGCTCGACTCATGCAGTCCTGAAGTTTGGCTCCAGTCAGCCCGCTCCCTCCTGAAAAATGAGCCAGTGTTTGGTGTTTTCAGCATTTTGTGAAAACTGAAAATCATGGCAAATGGTTGTTTGTTTTTAAATCAAACAGATCATCTTAAATTCCGTGGTCTCAAGCTGTTGCAGGCCTGTTTTATCAGAGGACTGATATGTCTCAATGTTAAGAGTGATACACAACACTTACAATAGCAAAGAAGCCCATAAACTTTTCTTATCTAAACAGTCCAACTCCCATCCAAACTGCACTCGACACCCTACCCAGACCCCACCACTGTTTTAAAGCTGCAGTGGAAAGCACACACCTGGCTTGTGAAGACAGCACAGCCTGCCTTCTTCATCCATTACTATGGTTAAGGTTCCTGTTGACAGGTGTTCCTCCTCTCCAGTAGGATCAACTATCAGTAAAGTGCTACATTAAAAAGAGTGTGGGGGTGGGGGTGGGGATAGGCATCAGTTCTAGAATAGACTAATTTCAAACAGTACTAAAAGACAAGCCTGCCTCAGCCTGTGTCTGGAAGAACTAAATTCAGGACGGAGGAAGCCAGGGCTGCAGCAGCCCACACAGTCCAGCAGGCGTAAACACCTTGCTCCTCAGCTTGGGAACAAAACATCTTAAGTTCCTCAGCAAATACTGAAGACAGTTTCAGAAGATTACACAGTAGTGAGGTTTAGAGCATAGCTCAGCAATGGAGCACATGCCTAGTATGAACAGGCCCCATACATTCCCCTCACCACCAAGAAAAGGGCATAGAAACCTAGGGGTAAGTAAGGTGAACCCAACTAGTCCCATACATCAGGATGCCTGTGCAAGTGGAAGGTCAGACCAAAGGAACTGCAAGGCACGGCTCAAATCACAAATTAGAGATTGGGGACAGTTCCTGTAAAGACAGCTAAATAACAAGGCCTTAACTTAGAACCTAGAATGTTAACATTTGGTTAACTTACTCATCAAACACAGCAAATGAAGTAGCAACTGGGTTTGCTCTAACATTCAAATAACTTTTCTTCTTTAAATTGACTTCTGCTAAAGCAGTTTCTTCGTTTATTGTAACTTCAGGCAACTGTACTAGAGAAAGACAAGTAAACATGTAAAGTGGGTCTGGTATATAGCTTGGTTTCTATGCTGTCTTAACTCTCCCTCTGTTTAGCTTATCCCTAGCAATTACTGATTGCTTTGACAGGATCTCACTATGTAATCCATCTGGCTTAGAAACTCACTCTGGGATAAGAGTAGTGTGCTACTCACCTAGTATGAGCAGAGTTTTGTGTAAGTATGTCATAATAATTGCGGTAAATATGGAAGAGAGAAACTATGACCTGGCCAAGCTCACTTTTGTTTTGTTTGTTTTCCCTGAGACAGAGTTTCTCTGTGTCCTCCTGGGCTGTCTTGGAACTCACTCTGTAAACCAAGCTGCCTCAAACTCAGAGATCTCCCTGCATCTGCCTCCTGAGTGCTGGGATTAAAGGCTTGCAGACTAGAAGTATCTCTACCTCCTATTTTATAACACTCATTTAGGCGTCCATACTCTTAAAGTAGTAAGTGCTGCTATTTGGCATTATTTTGTTACAGAGGAAGCAAGCAGGCTGGATTGATATTTAATTAGGACTACATGAATTCACTGTTAACTACATCTTCCTCTCTGAATTAGCTGGATGTTTTATTGAGAGGACCCGGTTTTGTAGTTCTAACTGGCCTCAAAACTGCCATCTTCCTCTCCCATGTAGTGATTACAAGCATGCACAGGCATGCCTGGCTTTGCTTTATTATCAATTCAATGTAGAATGACCTGGAATATACACAAGTGAAATTCTAAGACATTATCAAGCAACCTGGTCCCTTACTAGGAAGCATCACTATTTGAGGTGATATTTATGGTCAGTCTGCATGAGCCACCTGAATTACAAATGAGAATCCCCTATCCAAGTCAGTGGGTTCTGGGAAGGACTGCTGCCCCAATGATGACTGGTGGAGAGTCCACGAAATTCTAGAAGGCTATAGAACTAAAAGAATATAAAACTCCAAAGTACATCTTTTAGAAAACCCTGTAGAGTTGACTAATTTAGAGGCATAACCTAGGCAAGGTAGTTCGTACTTACAATATTACCAGCATTTGGGAGGCTGAGGCAGAAGGATCAAGGATTCAAGGACACCCTAGGCTGTGGCATACTCTTTCTCACAAACCAAAACTCATGTGAATAAATCTCCAGAAAACCTGTTACAAGGCTGGACAGGTGGACCCTTTATTAAGGCTGCTTACCATTCTTTAAAGCTGCCAACAAAGCAAACGTGCAGGCATCCAAAATGTTCCCATCGTAGTCTAGACAAATAAGGTCACAGTATAGAACCCAAGCTAGCTAAAATAATGGACACAGAAGAAATTAGACCTGATAACAGCATAGTGCTTTTTCTTCAGTCCTAGGAATTACAGAACCACTGGTTAAACAAAACAAGATAGATTTGAAAGCCTAAGATCCCATAAACCTTTATAAAGTAGATAGTCAAAGTGATCAGGTTAGGAAAGCTGGGCTTTGACTAGCAAACTGACAAGAAACAAACCTGTCTAATCCCTAAATAGAGCTACAGGTACAAAGAGGAAGTTTTATTCTTGCTGCTACCTTAGCAAATGAAAGGCCCAGCTGTAATATGTGCTCTCTATTGTGTAATGAAGATTTTACAGTAATAGCACTATAAATTCACAAGGGAAACCAATGTAGGAACATACAATGTACTACTGATCCATAAATATCATCTTAAGCAAAACCTGATCTATAAGAAAAACTTTTAATTAGAAAGTGTGTGTGTGTGTGTGTGTGTGTGTGTGAGAGAGAGAGAGAGAGAGACCTTAGCTTAAAAGTTAGCTCCCCAGACAGTAATATGTTATTTGTTAACTGGAGAGGATAGCATACACCTGTAATCCCAGCCATTTGGTAAGATCGGCAAGGAGGTAAAGACCAACCTGGGTACACAGTGTGACTCTCTCTCATTAAACTAATAAAACCCAGTTGGAAAGGATTTATGAAGCAATTGTTTATTTAGACAAATACAGAGTAAAATGAGCTTTTACAAAATTCCCTCTGAACTCTTAAAATCTCAGGGTTCAAGGTTGATTAATCCCCACTACCACGTTAGGCCACAGAGCCACTTAAGAGTACATAAAAACTCAGTCTGTTCTTACCTTGCCTGGAGAAATGCATAAGTCCTCTTTCTTAATTATCTGTGAGCTTGATTTAATGATAAAGAACACAATAAATGTGAAGGCAAAGCACCTGATAATGGATGGTGACACAACGTTATCTAATAGTCTTACTTCTCAATGACATCTGCAATGAACTGGCTGCTTACTTGAGCCTCTTCCCCAGGAGGTCCAGTCCGAAATCTCGATGAACACAGTGGTGGCAGATCCACATTAGGGACTGAAAGAAACACTGCAGCTGAGAACTACAAAGCTGTGAACCCTGACAGTTTGGGTTACTAGGGACTGCTCCACAGCACAGGTGACTGGCCATGGGTAGACTCTTCGGGTGGAAAACATGGCAGTGTTAGAATTATAGTCTTCTCAGATTGCCAGGCTCAGAGAAAAAACTTACACTTAATGTTTTTCCAGTGCTTAAAAAGTTTATCATGCTTCAACCATGTGCTTTATAGTTTCTCTGGTTTCTTCCCTCAGATACCTCAGTCTGTAGTCCTCTGCTCACATCCAACTATTAAAGGTTTAAATGTTGCATCTCACCTTAAGGAAAAGATAGTCCAAGACCAAAAATATTGCCCAGTACTTTAAATAGAGTGTAGACAGCATTGTAATCTGTTTGCAATAATGGCTTTTTGAATAAGGGCAACTGAATATGTAAATAGAAACTGTGCATACAGGGCTGGCAAAGTGAAGGTCACGTGATGTCCCCTGTTATCATCTAATAAGCAGAAAGCTTTGTGTTGGGGTTGGGGGGGTACTCTATCTCTGAACACTGGGAATTGCTATCTACCTCTATTACCAGGACAAGAGTTATCTTTCAACTTACTCGACTATTCGTTACAATTATAAGACCATTTAACTCACCGACATATCCTCTATCGGGGGCATCTACCGGTGGTGCTGCAAATTCCTACAAAAGCAAACAATGTATTTATGCCAGTTCGAGAAGCCACTCAACACGATGACATTCTAGCCATTCAGAGGCAGTACCAAAGACCACTTCAGTCAATTAGCCTATGTATAGCATCTACACTACTTGGGGATTTACAGCAGGGGCCCTAAGGAAGCTGGCACTGCCTTCCCAATGGCTCCCAAGATGGTTTAAGGACAGTGTAATCAAACTGTGCTGCTCATCAACAAGGATTAGTGGGATTATGCCCACTCTCTGTAACTTGTTCAGCAGCCAAAATCTGAATTTAATCCCCAAGTGACATTGACACAACCAGGCTGGGGAGCCAGTAGAGATCAGAAGGGGGGTTTATAGCAGTAACAGCCCAGTGCAGCTATAGATCCTCACAAGAGACCAAGCAACCTAGGGAAAGTTACTTATCTTTCAAGTTCCTCTGCTGTCACAGGGACAGATAAATAGCACCTGCCTACTCCCGGGGGCCCAAGTGAGACAGTGCCATTAAGCCCCAGGTATAAACCTGGCAAGGAGTATGTGTTCTGATAGTGTCACTTCAGCTTGACCACAGAGCTAAACAAGGACTGTTGCTCAGTGTAACATGAGAAAGCACAGGTTTTGTCATTAGACTCTTCCTGCCTTCTACTTATAGGCAGAGATTGGTAACTCTGTAGAGCACCTAAAAAGGTCAGCAGTTACTATTCCTATGTGACTGACAAAGCATTAATGATGCTCACGTTTTTTTAAAAAAACAAACAAACAAAAAAAAAAAACCTTGGGGAATATTCTACATATAAGCTGTTGATTAATTACAACCTCATAAGCATGAAAGTAATTTGGAAGTCAGACATTACAAACATACAGGAAACCTACTGCTTTAACTCCACAAATGACTGTGGTGTTCCCCAGCTTCACTAGAGCAGAGCCATCCGCTGTACTGATTGAACCTGGAAAGGTAAGCACAGTATTTACAAAGAACATTTTAAAAAGAAAGTGAAAATAACCACAAAGTTACCCACAAAGTAGTTTAAATCTTTTCAGTTGCCTCTGGAACTTTTGACAGGTTCAGGTCAGTGACTTGAAAATGTTATTACTACTTAACGTTTTTAATCTTTTTCTTCTGACTCCCAATCTGAACTAATGTTTAGATCAACTACAAGCTTGGTGTGATGATAAAAATCTCTTAACGTCACCAAATGCCTTAGACATAGAGCTAGCTGAAAACCTATGTGGCACCAAGGATAAAGGCAGGGGCTGTCCCACCCAGCTGAAATGAAGTTTATCTTCACCTATGTTGACAGTTGTGGTTCTGAATTCACCAAGTTCTCTTCCATCAGGACGGCAGTTTTCTTTCTAAATGTTTATAAGGAAACAGATTATATATGTATTTTACTTAATGCAGCCGAAAACACATTAAGCCCCATTCATTTAAATGAACTGAAGCATGGTGTTTTTACAAAGTTCCAACGTACAAAATCACTTTTACTCACCAGAAATCTCCTGTAATACTCCAGCGGTTCCACAGTTCTGAAACATGTTTAAAATGTGTCTAAGTCAGTGTATCCTAAAGCATAAACCAGAACTTAAATCTCGACAAGCTCAGGTGTTTGAAACTGTGTTAACCGTATTTATAAAAGACAAATAGTAGCAACCAGTTTTCAGCGGTGACCTTAACTGTGCCACAGTCCAAGGCCCCTGGCACACTTAGAAGAAGGTTAACCTGAGTGTCAGTCACATCACTCTTGCTCTGAAGCAGGCAACTTAGCTTGACTTCACCCCGTAAGCCGCATTTGCTAGTACCGCAACTTTACCACGGAAGAGTGTATTTTCACAGTTACGGGAGCTACGTTTGGCCTCATCACGCGGCCAAAAGTTACAGCAAGTATAGGTGCATGCACTCGCAGACACGAGTTTGCACGCGTGGGCAGCTTTGGGTCTAATCAGAGCGCCCCCAAAGGTTTCACAGTCCCTTCCGAAGGCGGCACTGCGTGGAGAGCGGCATGGCGCTCGGTTAAGAGTTCTGGGCCGTCCTGGATGCGCTGTCCCTCAGCGCCTCGAGTGGGCAGAGCCCTCTCTCGGCCCCACGAGCCCTCGGGGCCCCCCTCCCGCCGCCACGCGCCACACCGGCACCCAGGCCTTTTTTGCGCGCGCTGCCACTCACTTGAACCCAGCCGCCATTTTCCTGCCCGCGCTGCGCCTGCGCAGCCCTCCGCGCCTGCGCCTCCCCTCGCCAGGCGTGCCTCCAGCCCAAGGCACTTTAAGGAATCCTGCGTTAGGGAAGTGCTGCGGAGGAGACTGTTGATTTCCCGCGCACGGAGCATGAACACTAGCTCCGGCCACCCCGAGCGTCCCGCTAGCACCTAGTTAGAACCAGGCCGGTGGGGTATCACCGGGATCGGTACTGCTCACAACCGCCGGCGACACCAGCCCCCGGGGTCCCACGCCCCGGTCCCCACGGGCCTGCGCGCTCGTGCACAAACACACACACGCAGGCGCGCGAAATGAAAAGAGGTGACTCTCAAACTCCACCGCTCCAGGCATCCTTAGATGGCTGCGCTGCATGGCGTGTGGGTGAGGCCGGTAGCGCCACCAGTTCACCGCACCCGGGGACCGGCCTGCAATCCTCAGCAGAGCCGCGCGGGGGCGCTGCGGGAAACATCAGCTTCCTGCCTTGGCGGGGCGCGGCCGCGCGGGGGCGCTGCAGGCGGCGGCCGCGGGCCAGCCTGGCCTCTCCTGTGGGGCGGGGCGGGGCGGGGCGCTGCGCCACACGCCGCTTCCGCTAGTGTGGAGCTGCGGGATGGCTACGCTGCTACTGCAGCTGGTGGGGCTCGGCGTGGCGCTGGTGGCTGCCGCGCTCATTCTGGTGAGACCGTGGTGGAGTCCCGTGCTCCGGGTGTCCCCTCCGCGCTTCCCTCTTGTGCTTGTCTCGCTTGGCCTCAGATTCCCTGAAATCCTTGAACCTTTGTTTCCCTTTTGGAACCTTATCTGAGTGCCCAGAACCTCCGCCCAGCTTTTCGGGTCTCCCGTCCCTAAACCCCCGCCTGTCAGCCCCCACACCACTCCCCAGCCTTCTTCCTGGGCCTCCCGTATGCACTGCAGCTGGAAACAGAGCAATGGATCCCTAAGACTAGGGACGATGGGTGAGCAAAAGACAGGCCCAGACCTCGTTCTATTCATTTTGGCCAGGGGTCGGTTTTGTTTTTTTTTTTTTTTCCCCCAGAATCAGGCACCCTAGTATTTTCTTTGCCATTCCTCTAAAAACGTGCCTTTGGCATTCCTCTAAAAAAAAGTAGTTAAAAGCCAGTGCTTTTAACTACTGAACCATCTCTCCAGCTCCAGGAGCCTACAAGTCTTATATGTTACTCCAGAAGATGCTGTGTTCTCAATCTAAACCAAGGATAAGTATCCGAATACATTCTTAAGCATTATGGTCCCGCTGAAATGTAGAAGAGGACATATTTGTCAACTGAACTCGGCCACATAGTTTGAAAAGGAGCCTGTAACTCATTCAGAAAGCAGATTTTGAAAAGCTTTCTTGTATTGACTAGATGGCTAGACAGGTGGCCAGGAAGGCGTCTGCCACCTTGCCATATTATGTACGTGCACAGTCTTAGAGTGGTGTAGCTAGATGACTGTTGCTGTGTGTCGTGTGAGCCAGGCGCCCTCTCTCCCTAAAATACCTTCTTTAAAGGCTTGGAACAAATCTGAACTTTGTTGGCAACGGTCCCGGTTGTGGCCACTTTACTTTGAATCTGTTACACAGGCTTAGCTGACTTTCTGCACGATGAGGTTGTGTGAACTGGTAGTGGTACCCTTTATTTTACTGCATGCATGTTGCAGTTGGTGTGCAGTGCGTTGCATCTTGAAACCTACTGTCCATCTGCCTGTTGGCATTCTTTCTCTCCACTGTGTCCCACTTTTGAAAATAATTTAAAAACAATTCCAAATAACATTTCATCTCTAAATCATCTGCATTTATTTCTATAAAGACATCCTTTTAAAACTTTACTACAATAAGGTAATTCCAACTGTTTTTAAAACCTATTATTTCTGTGGTTCCAAATACCCTGTCAATTTAAAGACTCTGAGTTTACCAGTATTGGATTTCACAGACAGCCTTCCTAAGCATCTTTAACTTGCCTTCCAAATTTCTTGTAGGCTCTGGAGATTTAATTAAGTGCATGTGTGCGTCTTTTTGATGGGCTTTGGGGTGTTTTGGGGTTACTTAAATAAAAAAGTCCTCAGGTACCCAATCACCTGAAACACCTTTACATACGGAAGCACAAGATTTTAAGATGACGATGTTTCCCTGATGTCTTACAAGCTTTTATTTTGCGTTATTACAGACTTAAATATTTCTATGTTTCATTCATTGCAATGATTAATATTTCAGTGCTGCAGTTTCTTTCTCATAGGCCTGAGAAACACCTTCAAGTGACTCACCTACTTGTCCTCAAGTGACCCCCCCACCACGTCCCCTTTCATGCAGCCCTCATGGGTACAGATTTTGCTTTCTCTATGATGTGTTGATATACACCTTCCCACCCAGCTCTGGATTAATTATTTTCTTGGAAGCATTGATTGCTCTCTAGAAAACTGAATTCAGAAGTCACAATCTGGACAATAGAGCACACTGCCAGGCTATCTTTTTATTATTTTTAATTTTGTGTGTGTGTGTGTGTGTGTGTGTGTGTGTGTGTGTGTATACATGCACCTGAGTTCAGAATCCGGAGACAATTGCATTCCCTGGAGCTGTACTTTCAAGCAGTCAGTTGTGAGCTGCTACACTGGGTACAGGGAACTGAACTGGGTCCTCTGCGAGAGCAGCCAGTGTTCTCAACCACTGAGCCCTCATAGTCTTAATTTCTGTTATGGCTGCTGTCCCTGTGTTCACGCTCCTCTGTACACATAGTGGGGTACTAGAGAGAGTCAGCAAAGCATGATGAGTAGAATTACACACACGTGTAGCTCATTTTGAAACAAAGTTCACCAAGGAAAACAGTGATAACAAATTATAGCTCATTTCCTAAGGCATCTTCCCAAGTGCATGAAAGAGGCACCCATAAATTTTTTTCTTAGTAGTTATCTTTATTTTCTGTGCATGAATGCTTGGTGTGAATGTATGTAGGTATGTGCAATGTGTGCATGCCTCAAGTCCTCAGAGGCCAGGAAAGGGTGCCAGATCCCTTGGAACTGGAGTTATGGATGGTTGTGAGCAGCCAGCAGCCATGTGGGTGCTGAGAACCAAATTTGAGTTGTTCTCACAAGAACAGCCAGTGCTTTTAACTACTGAACCATCTCTCCAGCTCCAGGAGCCTACAAGTCTTATATGTTACTCCAGAAGATGCTGTGTTCTCAATCTAAATCAAGGATAAGTATCCGAATACATTCTTAAGCATTATGGTCCCTGCTGTGGGCTCCAAGGAGTCTTTCCTTCCTAGGCTGAGTCTGTCTGGTCCTTCCGTGTTACAGCTGCCATAGAGATTGGTCCTCTCACGTACATGCCCCAGGCAGGAGGTAGTACCTTTTTCATATAAGAGTAGGCTGACTCTTAGATCTGGCATAGCAGAGGCCCAAGGAATGAGAGGTGGAAACAAGGCCTCCTGAAGCCTTTAGTACGTTACCAATGGGGACAAGAACAATCGTCATTTCATAAGAGGCTGTTTAGGAGGCTGGCATGTAACAGCGGGATTACCTCTAGAACTGTTAAAGAACCAAACCTGAGACTACATATCCCCCTCCCCAAATTTTGCAAATAACAATGTCTTAGAACAACAAATATTAGAACAGTGTAAGCTGTTTTTCCTGTCTGTTTTTCCTGTTCTTTAGGTTTCTGTTGTGGCATTTATAACTGCTACCAAAATGCCACCATGTCACCAACATGAGGAAGAGAAGTTCTTCCTCAATGCCAAAGGCCAGAAGGAAGCTCTACCCAGCATCTGGGACTCGCCTACGAAACAGCTGTCAGTTGTCGTGCCTTCCTACAATGAAGAAAAACGGTGTAAGTTCTATTGGAGTTTGTTTGCTAACGGGACACTTGGGAAGAGGAGGAAGCATGCAGTGTCTGCCCTCCCTGAGGAGTGCGGAGCTGGAGCTGGGAAGAGGGAAAATGGAGATGGCAGAGTTAAAGTTCTTAGAGAAGTGACCAGGTGACATTGTGGGAGAGATGGCCTGGGTGGCACCCACAGGGGCTTGGTAGATGACAGGCAATTTTCCCTGTGTGAGTGGAGTGTGCTGGGGCTAGCTAACTCATTTTCAAAAGTAACCTATAAAATGTTTTTCCGTTTAGTGCCTGTGATGATGGATGAAGCCCTGAGCTACCTAGAAAAGAGACAGGTATCACACTTCTCTTTCAATGTCACGTCTCCAGTCAGCACTACAGCAGGTCACCAGTTACAGACCCCCAAGCTAGGTGCACTGTGGGAGTCATTCACGGCTCAGCCCTGGGCCGCTTGTGGCTCAGCCCACTGCTGGCTGTCAGCAGGCAGGCCCAGCATGCACCACACTACCTCCAGCAGCAGACAAGCCAGGAAGCTGTCATTTCTCTTGTGTCCCCTCCCCCAGCTGTTGATTCTCTCTTGCTTGGTGACATATTATAGATTACATGCCAGTGAGTGTGTACAGACTTACTTCTCTGTGATGTCTTTAAAAATAGGTGTGTGTGTGTGTGTGTGTGTGTGTGTGTGTATCGAGAGAGAAAGAGAGAGAGAGAGAGATCCATTGGAGGCTTTATAACATAAAGCTTTTAAGAGCAAACAAAGCTGTTAAGCTTTGTTTCTCAGATGAATTCACGTTGATTAAATAATACAAAATTACAGACTTAATTTTTTAATTATAAACTAATTCTACAAAAATGAAATATTTTAGTACAACCTTTCCTTAGAAACAATCACCATTATTGGGTTATTTTTATCTAAACTTACGTGCAGGTACCCGTTCGTGCTGGGTGGGCACACTCCAGGGGCTGCGAATCCAGCCCTAAAAGAAGTGTTTTTTTGAATGCTTGTACTTTTTATATTCAGAAACACAGTAGTTCACAGCTCTCTTTAGAGATGTCTAAGAACAGTTAAAGATGGAGTAGGCTTTACAACTGGGTCTCTTTCTGTCTCTTTGTCTAGAAAATTCCTTGTATTGATTTACTTTGCTCTGGGTTTGAGGCAGACAGGGACTCTTTTGTTTGTTTGTTTGTTTGTTTTGTTTTGTTGTTTTTTTCGAGACAGGGTTTCTCTGTACAGTCCTGGCTGTCCTGGAACTCACTCTGTAGACCAGGCTGGCCTCGAACTCAGAAATCCACCTGCCTCTGCCTCCCAAGTGCTGGGATTAAAGGCATGCGCCACCACTGCCTGGCTCCAGACAGGGACTCTTAACGGGCTCAGAACTAGAGTGTGAAGTAAATCGGAAGTGATCTGAGCTCCTCCTGTAAGGCTGCGGAGTGGGCAGCCATGTGGTCCCTTCATCTGACCTACAGACTTCTTTCTCACACGTTTCTCTTTCCCAGCCTTCCTTAGCATCAGAGGTGCATGCACGCTGCTGCTTCCACGCATGTGGTACAGGGCCGATGAGGGCACTGAAGTGCAGCCCAGCTTCTCTTCTACCCACCATGTGTCCTGCTCCTTCTGAGCCTTTTGGTTTCCTGTGGTTGTGTACTACTGTTTGTATTTGTCCCTAGCAACACTAGAATATCTGCTTAAAATCCAAATTTTGGGGGGGCTAGCAAGTTGTCTCAGCTGGTAAAGGAGCTTGCTATCCAAGCCTGGTGACCTGCGTACCATTCCTGAGAACCCACAGTGCAAGGAGAGAACCAAGTCCCACAAGTTGTCCTCTGACCTCCATGCGTGTGTGTGCGTGCACACGTGCTCACACACACATGTAATAATAATAATAATAATAATAATAATAATAATAATAATAATTAATAAATTTGAAAGAAAATGCTTTAAATTACAGTTTTACAGGCTGGCAAGGTAGCTCACTGGATAAGGGCCCCTGCTGCCAAACCCGACCATTTAAGTTGATTCCTGTGACCCACCTTGTAGCAGTTGGTGCACCTCTGGAGGCCAGAGGCCAGTCTTTCCTCAGAAACAACCCCTACAACTTGTCCCCTGACCTCCATGTGTGTACCACGGCTGTTCCCCCCCTCCCCCATACATGTATGCATGCCCACACAAAGATAACAGAAAATTAAAAACTACTTAGGAGTTTATTAATCTCCATTGTGATTTATTATGATGTGTTACTTTTGCTTCTTGCAGAAACATGATTGTACGTTCACTTATGAGGTGATAGTGGTTGACGATGGCAGTGAAGACCAGACGTCAAAGGTAAATGGGTGTGTGCTTGTAGAATGTCTGGTTGATGGAAACCTGGAGGCGCTTAGTCCCTGTGCCTGTTTCCACTTGCTGGAGGAACCCAAAGCCGGGATCATTACTTTCAGCTCCATTTTCATGTCTGTTACTAGCAAAATGCCCTGACCTAAAAAAGCAGGGGAGAAGGGGTTTATTTGGCTCACAGGTTCCAGTTTATCACTGCAGGGAAGTCACAGAGGTAGGAGTCAGCTGGCCACACCGTATCCACAATCAAGGGCAGAGAGAAACAAATGCACCCATAATGCCTGTTTACTTGCCAACTTTCTTCAGTCATCTACCATTGAAGGCCTGGCCCTGCCTTCCAGTGTCAGCAGTCAAGACAGCCCCCATGGAAATGCCAAAGGCCAACCAGGCCTACATAATTCCCATTAAGACTGTGGTCACAGAAGGGTGGGCTGAAAGTGTTGGCCCAGTCTGTGTGACTTGTAGGATCTGAATCAGATCCTACAACAGAAAGGTGTAGGCTCACCTTTCTGTTGATACTTGCTCATGTGTATCCTGACTGACAGACAGTGATTGCACATGCTTATGGGGCACAGTGTGGTGTTTTAGTACATGCATGGAACACGTTGTGATCATACCAGGGTAACCCATATCTTTGACACCAGTTCTCCAAGCTAACTGTAGTCTTTTATGTCATGGACAGGTCGCTTTAAAATACTGTCAGAAGTACGGAAGTGACAAAGTACGGGTGATCACGCTGGTGCAGAACCGCGGGAAAGGTGGTGCCGTTAGGATGGTAATAATTCACATTTTCATTTAAGATGTAAAGGTATTTTAATAACCTTTCAGCCTATAAGGCCACATATCAAATAGCGTGTTTTAAGTTATCAACACCTTTAATAACTGTTTGATTTAATGAGTCCTAAGCATCATACTCTGTCTATAACAGAAGAAATGACTCAGAAAGCGGTTGTGTTTCATGTTGCCTTTGCTGTGGCTAGAGCGGCTGAGCTCACAGTAGGACAACATGCTCTTGTGTGTTGAGCTTTCCCACGTGAAGGAGCCATAGAGCACGAATTTAGGTGAATCCTGGGTCTGCTGATGTGGCGCACTGCAGAACAGAAAAGAGGCATCTGCATGAGTGAGGGGCCCATAAGGCCTAGGCCAGAGTTATCATTTCCAGCCAAGGCCAATCAGATAGAAAACAAATTAAACTGGAAAAAAAAAAAAAAACAGACCAAAAACCCAATGCACATAAAAGAAAATCCAGATCACACTCCTTAAATGCCTTAGTGGTAGGGACTCTTGTTTAGCTCTTAGGTTGTCAGCAGAGGCCCTCCCTCTCACCGTTCCTTTTCCTCCTGTACACAAAGTGACTCACCGGCACATTCCATACACATGGGGAAGTGATGAGCTTTCCCAAAACCCCACCTGGTAACTCCCTCCCATCTCAGGGGCCAGGACAGTGTCACAAGGCAATCCCAGTTCCTAGGGAGGAGGAGGATTGGTCCCTTAATGTTAGCTTTTCCTTCTCTTTCCTGTTTTATTATTGTTGTTTAGATAGTGAAACTCAGGCTGGCCTTGACTCAGAGCAATCCTTCTGCCTTAGCACTGCCTCCCAAGTGCTGAGATTACAAGCTTGTGTCACTGGGCCTGCTGATAACTGTTAACATTTTTATCCTTGACAAGATCAGGGTTCTTTCTGAAAGGAGGGAGCCTTTAGATGTGATGTGAGGTTCTCGGGCAGATGGCTAGCAGTGTCTGCTGCAGGAGAATGGTGAGGATGAGTAAGATCAAATCACAAGCTTTGGGCCAGGGAGCATTCATTCACTCACTCATTCATTCATTCATTTATAGTTAAATAAAGCATTTAACCTGGAAAGGTGGTCCAGCAGGTAAGAGTACTGACTGACTGCTCTTGCAGAGAACCCAGGCTTGGTTCCCAGCACCCACATGCTGGCTCACAACTTTTTGTAACTCCAATTCCAGGGGATCCAGTACCTCTTCTGGCCTCTGTAGACACTGTATGTACATGGTGCATATCCATACATGTAGGCAGAACACTCATACACATAAAATCTATAGCACATGTTGTAGGAAATCATGTGTTTCATTAGACATTTTCATACATAGAGATGATGTAAATTAATCACAGTAACCCTCCACTGTCCCCCCTTGTTCTCCTCACTCCTCACAGTGTTCCCTCAGTGCCTTTAGACTTAACAAAGAGTAAGACTTGAAAAAAGTCATCAGCCGTGAGCCAGTGTAGTATCGAATGAGGTTTAGTTCATTTATACTGTGGTGGTGACAGGGCAGAAAAGGGGAAGATCTCTGGGAGATGCCATGAGTCGGTGGAGGGGGTCTGAGGGAGACGGAGACCTACTGAGGAGGCCGGCTCAAGCCGAGGATTGGTGATAGCATTCTGTGCAGGTGTAGAGGAGCGTGCAGTCAGCACTGGTACTGTGAGAGCTGCTGTGCTGCTCACTCTGGCACACAGCCGAGATCGGAGGTCGTCAGCGGTTCATGTCCTTGTGAAACATGCACATACATCTACTAACAACCAAACCTAATCTCACCAAGTGTCAGACGCCGTAACAGACAGTAACAAGTGTTGGACCTGACATTAGTGCCACCTCCTCTGCCCTGGTCAGCAACAGTTTAAAATACTTAAGGCACCATAATAAAGAAAACTAACTTCCTACCCTAACTTCACAAGAGTATGAAGTTTCAGACTCAAAATCCTCCTGCTTCTACCTCCTGAGCTGGGGATTACAGATGCGCAGAGCTGTATGCCCAGAACGTATGTGTTATCTCTGTTTGTCTGAGGACAGGTTCTTTTATGTATCGATCAGGTCGCCTCTGGAGTCATGTGAGCAGCATGACTACATAACACGGGGCACATAGAATGGTGTGATGGGTGTCGGCTTAGGAGGATCATAAAACTTTTGCAACAATGAAATGGACAGTAGATAGTGGATGCATGTGGGACATCTTATCTTCTTGGCAAGGAGCCCTGGCCTCCGTCTGCCATCTTGGGTATCCTTGAATAGAATGAACTGAAATGCCATTGAGTTTGGACACAACTCTAAGCAATTTTCTTTGACCTGGAATTTTTGAATATAGGGTGTATTCAGTTCCCGAGGAGAGAAGATCCTTATGGCAGATGCTGATGGAGCCACAAAGTTTCCAGATGTTGAAAAATTAGAAAAGGGGCTGAGTGACCTACAGCCTTGGCCGGTGAGTGTAAGAACATGCTGTGAGTGATAGTCAGGAGTGTAGGGCTCAAGAGCAAATGGTCAAAATTTACCTACAGTTTTAATTTCCTTCCTTCTTGCTCCACATAGGGTCTCTCTCTGGAGAGCAAGCCAGCCTTGAGCTCACAGAGACCCACCTGCCTCTGCCTCCCAAGCAGGGACTAAAGGTTTATCTAGCCATGCCAGCAGAGTCCTCTTAATAAGTGTGACTAGCTGTCTCCAACTATGCATATTCTGAACCCCTCAACTAACTTTATAAATATAAAATCTGATTTTTTCAAAGTTTTTTGTAAGGGTGAGCCATTACATCGACATGGATGTGTTTATACATGATACTTAAATATTGAAGAGAACAATGCTGTCACTCTTTCCTCAGGAGCAAATGGCCATTGCATGTGGGTCTCGAGCCCATCTGGAGAAAGAATCGATTGCTCAGGTGAGGCTTTCCCGAGCTACATTTAATCTCTTTTTACTTACACATACACCTCTGACAAGACATGGGTCCCTGTGTTTTCTCTCAGAAATCAACTTTCCTTCAACTTCATCGGAGTTTATGAAAGATTAGCACATTCCAGAGTTGGTTTCTTTAAGTGTGCACAGGACGGGTAGAGACTACCCCCTCAGGATGTAAGCACTCTTAGAGGTGTGATTGAGACACAGAGTATTGTTCAATCATGGCAGACTTTTCTAAACCATGCTTGGCTTTTTAACAAAAAAAAAAAAAAAAAAAATTCCAAAATTGTGAGTAAATATTCTAAAATCAGAAAAAAAGCACAAACCTTGAAACATTCCTGGTCCTGGGCTTTTATGATAGGTTCTCTTCAGAGTATATTTTGAGTTTTGTTCAGAGTTTAGATATTTCTTGTTTCATGTCTCTAAGGAAAATACTTAGCTGAAGATCGTCAGGTTCATGACTGTCCCTTTTAGAAAGACACAAGTCTCCAAAGCCTCTGGGTGGAGACCGCCCATTTATAGATCACACTGACACTAGTCAAGCACGACAGTGTGCTGTCTATCACCTTTGGCTTTCATTCTCCTATCTTCCCATTTCTGTCTGGCTCCCTTTATTGTAATCATCCTTTTGGTAGTTTTGTTCCCCCGGGTTTATTAGAAGTATTTTATGTGGAGTAGGTGCGAGCTTCCCAAAGTGTCTTTAAGATGAGGTTTCCCACCCCCCACCTGCATCAGAACATGACTGGTGGTTGCAGGTGGCAACAGCCGAGGAGGGCTCTGATCTCCCTGCCTCCTCCTGTGGCAAGAGTAAAGCCCTCGGCCTTCTCTATAAAACCGTCCTGAGTTCCTGTTACTCTCATGCCGAGCACGTGGCTTACAGCTTTAACATAATTCTGTTCTACTCCCCTAATCTCTCTGAAGGTATAGAAAGGTGCCTTCTATAGCTGAGGAGTCAGGTGCTGTGGTTAACTCAGGGCATCTTGCTAATCAGCCTACGAGCTGGGACTCAAGTCTGCTCAATGAGCACTGTCCTTATGGTCACTCTGGTTTGATGATGATTTAAAGCCAGACAACTGCAGTGTTCATCCTCTCCGGTCCTGACCTTGTGCTCTCAGACCCAGGCCCCAGGAGTTAGTAACTGCTCCCATAATGCTCTGCTTCTGAAGCAGTATCCTGTCCAAAGTGCCTTTGGCCCACGCCATCCACACGGGAGGTGCACCGAGCCAGCAGTATGTCTTAAGTGCTGTCCTCAGCGGCTCCGGGAGTGGTAAATCATTTTTCTTCTGTCTTTGTTTTAGCGTTCTTACTTCCGTACCCTTCTTATGTACGGATTCCATTTCCTGGTGTGGTTCCTGTGCGTCAGAGGAATCAGGGACACACAGTGCGGATTCAAATTACTGACCCGAGAAGCAGCAGCCCGGACCTTCTCGTCTCTGCACATTGAACGATGGTAGGTTTCTGACTGGAAGCTATCGCGTTGCCTCCCCAGTGGGCATCCAAGCAACTGGATATAGGCTTGTCAGCGCCCAAGGGATATCCAGATGGAGCCAGATTGACACGTCTGTTACATGTTATCTAAGTGTAGGCTAGAGTATACCGGGTCTTCTCAATCCTCCTTTGCCCCACATTCCCTTCCCAGAGGTAGGTCTCTCCCCACAGCCTGGGCGTTGATTGCTGACCTCGCTCGCTAGCTCTCTCCTCCCATCTTCAAGCCTCATCTTTTCCGTTCCTTTTCTCTCCTGTGTTCGTCCTTCTGTCATCTGTCAAGCCCTGTCCATTGACCCTGCCTATGTCCTTCAGCCCCAGCCCCGTCCACCACATCCACAGCCCTTTCCTAAAAGAGGACCCTGCGCCTACTTCATCTTTCCCATCTCGTCCCTCTTATGTCACACACTTGTCATTCCTGCCTCCTGAACTAGCTCTGACATTGACTCGGCCCCTGCACGTGTCCAGCTGTGGTCAACCTCTTACTTTCTCTCCGTCTCCACCACCTCCATGCAGCCCCAGGGATCTCTGTAATCACACTTGCCCTTCTGCTGCAAACTCTGCGGCGGCTTCCATGACCTTCAGAGGTGACTGCTGTGTCTCCTCCCCTTCCCCAGCCACGCACTGTTCCATTGGCATCATGACTGTGGTTCTCTCTCCTCTGAGACATTACTTAGTCAGGTTTCTTTCCTTCAAGTGTATGCTCGTGAAGACCTGGGAATGTCACTTAGTTGGAAGAGTTCTTGCATGCACGAGGCCCTGGACTTCATCTCGAGCTTTGGGGGGTAGGCTGGGAGCTCTGGAGGAGAAGGAATCCCTCCTGACTTGACTCACTAATCTGTTCTACTACAAGTAGTGCTTGGAACATTGTCAGTGCCTGGGAACTACTGCTGAAAGGGTCTTCCTGAGTGCTAGTCACAAGTTCTGTATAACTTGTTCCCGGTGGGTAGCTATATAATTATGTAATATGTGCTCACATTTGATGTCTCTGTCACTTTTGTGCATCTCTTTTCAAAGGTCTGTCATCCCTAGGAATAGATTTCATGTAAACTACAAAAAATTCTCTTCCACTGTAGCTTCAAAATTAAAGTGTGTGTGTGCATGTATGTATGTGTGTTCTAAAATCTTTATTTCCTAGATTAACATAGGTGAAGTATAAAGTAGGTGGTCTTCAGGTGTAGGTGTCTGTCCTTCAAGTCCTATACTGTCACTCTCAGTTCCCAAAGGCTTACCCAGGATTCTGAGTCCCTGACCCTGGCTGTGGCCACTGGTTTTGTTTTCGTGGTGAACATGGTGAATCTGCAGATCTAATTCTGGGTGAAAGGAGGAATTCAAGCTAGGCATGGCTGTAACTATGTATGTTGGGACAGAGTAACTCCTGTGGGTATACCTGTCACAACCAGAGCCTTCCAGTCTAGGCTTCCATAGCTGCCAGGACCCATCCTGTTCCAGACAGCACAGGGAAGGGGACAGGGACCTTAAATCAGAAAAGAAACCAGGGTCCCTGGCTGAGAGGAGAAAGTGGAGAAGCAGCTATAAGTGAGCAGAGAGCTCTTTGAGGAGCCATTTGTTCTGTATCGTGAGGTGGGTGAGGCTGAGACCTCTTGAGTCTATCTGAGCATACAAGGCTGATTTCATCTGAGGGTTTCTGAGCTGTGGCTGAGGGTCAGTATTTCTCACTTAGATGGTACAAAAGCACACACAGGATCTCTTGTTCTCCCTGAAGCTTCTGATCCACTCAGAGTCAGTTATTTGACCCTTTGTGGGTCTGGCCTTCAGTTTTACATAGAAGCTTTGCATCTGTCCGGGAAGCCTAAAAACCCTCCCTGATTGGTGCCCCCACTTGTCCTTTTTAAAATATGCATCAATATATTTTCTGTTTTAGGGCATTTGATGTAGAATTGCTGTACATAGCACAGTTTCTTCAAATCCCAATAGCAGAAGTTGCTGTCAACTGGACAGAAATTGAGGGTGAGTGTTCTCTGTATTTACAGCTGCTCCTTAACCGGGCAGTGTTGTTGTCTGAGTCTGCTGGCTCTCACCCTCACCCCTCTCCTTCATCCAGGCCTCCAGGTCTCCTCTGTGGTGTTCCATTAGAGTCCCTCCTGTTGGTTTTCCAGACTCTTCTCTGAATCTTCAGTCGGCCTCCTCCTGACCCAAGTTTCTAGTAGACAAGGCCTCAGGCTGAGTACTAGCAAAGCACTGTGTGGAGCTGAGCCATCCAGAACGAGCTGCCACTCAGTTCCTAGTGCACAATCCCTTCTCCCTGTGACTTCTGAGACTTTCATTCTTGAGAGTCACCTGTGGCTCTTCACCCAACTGACAGGCTTGGTTTCATTTGGGAGGAAAATAACTTTGGTTTTATAATATATATTTTTTTTTTAAAAAAAATATTTAAAATGCTAGATGCTCACAAAGTCAGTGACTCTCCCACCACATGCAGCCTCTCATGCAACAAGTGCATGAGTGTGTGTGCACGCATATGAGTGAGCGTGTGCATACCCAGGCATCCACGTGTTTAGAAAACTGCTCTACCTTTCTGCCCCAGCCCTAGCCTGGCTTGTAGGTTACAGCTCTAAACTATTGTACATTTCTCTGAGTTTAATTTAATTTATTTTTAATTGTAGGTTCTAAGTTAGTTCCATTTTGGAGCTGGCTACAAATGGGCAAAGACCTGCTTTTTATCCGACTTCGGTATCTGATGGGTGCCTGGAGACTTGAGCAAAGAAGGAAAGTGAGTTAGTATGCTGCCAGGGCTGGACTGCGTCTTTAATCTACAGTCTCATGCAATTTTACTTGAAATCAAGATTTTCAATAAAGCTTCGATGGACCTGTTCTTACTATCTGCCTTTGTATGTTATTAAGAATTAACTGCTATGAGGAAAGCACGTGATGTCTTTTTTTAAATATTTGTGTCATAAGTTAGATTTTCTTTTATTTAGCAGTCTGTATTTTGGCTCCTGTCACTTAAGGTTCTGAGATTGGACACTTAGAAACCAAAGACAGGAGCAATTTTTTTTAAGGTACCTGCACAATTTATTTGTGAGTAAATCACAACCCCGTAACAGTCATTTAAAGATGAAGTTGGCTATGAGTTTAAATACAGGCTTACCTGTTGTCAAAGAGACTTTTTATTTGTGACTCGGAATGCTAGGAAATTGTAATAAAGGCGTGAATGCGTCTCCGTGCTGAAGGTGTCCATTTCCGTGCTGTTCTGTACTTCTCCTAACTTTGCCTGTGTATGCTGTGTCCCCACAGCCTTCCCCTTTTGGATATATGCTCTGTGCAAAGTCTGTTTGCCCTTCATCTTTTTTCCTTTTCATTGCTGAAATCAAACATCCTTGGCAATCCAAACAAGACTATTCCTAAACTATATCTCAACCCCTGGAAACCCTTTATCCAAAAAGCATTTTTTTAGGAATGATAAATATATTTACTTAACACCAGAATTTGAGACACTGTAAAGACCTGTAAAATTATAAAAAATAATAAAACGGAACTAAATTATTTCTGACATCATAGAGAAACTAAGAACAGTAGAGGTCCAGGCATAGTGATACACACCTTTAAATCCCAGCACTCAGGAGACAGAGGCATGCAGATATCTGGGTTTAAGGTCAGCCTGGTCTACAGAGAAAGATCCAGGACAGCAAGCTTAGGCAATGAAGGAAACCAGGAAAACCAGAAAGCTGGTGCGGATGTAACTGACCAAGGGTGCCACGTGCCAACCCCAGCAAGCAGCAGAACTTGGTAGCTTCAGCATGTGGTTCTGATGTTAACGTCAAGAATAGAAGAAAGGGTTATGGAAGGTTAGTCCTCTGTGACTAAGGAAAGCTGCTGAGGCCAGGCGTGTGACAGGTGGCCCTGCATGGAGGTCCAGAGAGACTGAAGGTGAAGCCTGGATTGCCTGGAAGATCCAAGAGATTAGAGCTGCCAGAGCCGTGGGATACCTGCTGAGGAGAGCTGCTAAGGGAGTGGAACCAGCCCGAGAGAAAGAAGTGTGTTGCAGTCAACAAAGCTGGAAGGAGTTGGAGGTCTGAAGAGCACATTGACGTCAGACATGGAGATGCAGAGTTGTAGTTGGCCCAGCTGGGTTTTGGTCTTGCCTTGGTTCAGTATTTCCTAACTCTGCTCTCCCTTCCCTGTTTTGGAACCATAATGGACATCCTGTACCATTGTATGTTGGAAGTATGCGATCTGTTTTTGATTTTGATATTATAGGGGATTCCAGTTAAGAGATTGCATGAATTTCAGAAGAGACTTTGGACTTTTAAATACTGTTGAGACTGATAGTCTATGGAAACTTTTGAAGTTGAATTAAAAGTATTTTGCATTATGTTATGCCTATAAGCCCATGGGGGCCAGGAAATGGAATGTGGTGGTTTGAATAGGAATGGCCCCCATGGACTCACGGGTTTGAATGCTTGGCACACAGGGAGTGGCACTATTAAGAGATGTGACCTTGTTGAAATAGGTGTGGTCTTGTTGGAGGAAGTTCGTCACTGTGGGGGTGGGCTTCGACGTCTCCTATGCTCAAGCTATGCCCAGTGTGGAGCATGCCTCATGCTGCCTTCAGATCAAGATTTAGAACTCTCAGCAACTTCTCAGCAGCATGTTAGTCTGTGTGCCGCCATGACAATAATGGACTAAACATTTGAACTGTTAGCCAGCCCCAATAAAATGTTTCCTTTGTAAGAGTTGCCATGGTCCTGATGTCTCTTCACAGCAATAAAACCCTAACCAAAACACCACCCACTTTTCAGTGATAAAAAAATAGGAAGTCTTGCTCTGTAAGTTTTCTCTGACATTGCTCTGGTTGGGGCACAGCCTCATCGGACTCACACACACTGCACCCTCAGCCTTCTTTCTGGCATTAGGGCTGGGGCTCTCAGTATATGACTTGTGAAGGGTCTGAGAGCATAGCTGGCCCAGCTTACTCCCAGAGGTTAGACAGAGGACAACTCTAGAGTGAGTTCTAGGGATGAAACTCAGGTGTTGATTCTGTGCAAGGGCTTTTCCCAGTGGAGCCATCTTTCCATACAAATCTAGATGTTATCTCTTGTAAACATGCTCCAGTTCTCACAGGCTGTCTCCTCCAGCTCCCTGTGGAAGGGGTTCATTGTCCTCCTTATACCCCAGATGAGCAAGTGAGGACACATCTGCCTCCCCTACCTGATCAGGGAAGACCTGGTAACACATTTTGTTCACACTCTACAGTTCTGTGTAAACTCTGGCAGCACCAGGAGGTGTGCTGCTTTCTTGCCTGGGGTCTGGATTCAGGTTAACTGGAGTTTGAACTGTTGTGCTGGCTGCTTTGTGTCCCAGGATCTTCAGCTGTAAGACAGAAATAACAATCTTACCTTGCAAGATATGCAGATGGAAGCAGAGGGTGCCTGTGTAGCTCTCAGCAAGTTCTGGGTAAGGGAATTGCATGGTAGACCCTCGTCTGCCCTTTATTGCTAAATCAAGACTGTCTACTCTTTTCTCATCTCAGTCCTTCCTGTTTCTCCGTGAATTCCCACACATTCTTTATCCTGTGTATGCAACTAGTTTGAAAGATGAGGTTTCTATTCTCAAAACTCCAGAAGGTTCTACATACCGTAGGCATTCTGGATAGTCTTCATGAGTTCTATCTCAATGCCTGGAAGAGGGACATTGTGTCACCAGGCCAGCCCCTACAGGGCTGCATCCATAGAGATGGGGAGGGGACAGAATGCAGATGTCCATGCTTACTTCTCAAGGCCACAGGGATTTCATCTCAGTCATGTCCTCTCCCTACTGTGACACCTGTGCTTACGTGCTGGACTTGAAGGATATGCACTTCTATCAGATGGAGGTCACATGAGACCAATGCTGTGTGTCCACATGGTCTAGGTACCAGGGGCAAGTCCCCTCTAGTTATGGAGCAAGTGATGACTTTGAAGTAACATTCTGGGGAAAGGCAGGAAAGGCATAGAGTTAGGACAGTCACAGATGAAATGCAGGGAGGAGTCTGTCTGTCCTGGTTTGACTATGAAAAGCCCCCATAGCCTAGTGCTCAAACACCTGGTCTCTAGTGGGTCACTCAATTTTGGGTGGTGCCAGTTTTCTGGTTTTTGGTTTTTGTTTGTTTTATCAACTTGATACAAGCTAGGATCATCTGGGAAGAGAGAACCTCAGTTGGCACAATGCTTCCATTAAATTGACCTGCTGGCAAGTCCATGGGGCATTTTCTTAATCTATGATTGATGTGAGAAGACCCAGATCACTGTGGGTGGTGCCACCTCTAGGAAGGCAGTCCTCCTGGGTTGTAAAGAAAGCAGGCTGGGCATGCCAAGGGGAGTGAGCCACTAAGCAACCTTCCTCCATGGCCTCTGCTTCAGGTCCTGCTCCGGGTTCCTCCCTGACTGCCCTTTGAGGTGGACTGTGAGCTGTGAGATGAAATAACGGTTCATCCTCAGGTTGGGTTGGGCCTGTTTTATCATAGCAACAGAACGTACCTAGGAATGGGATGTAGTTGTCAGATGTACAGAGGGGCTGAGCGTTCTAGGCCCTCCATCTTCCTGCCAGGGCAGTGAAATCAGCTGCCTCCTGCTCCAGCTGCACAGCCACAGCTGCTTCCAACACTTCAACAGGGACTACGATGGACTGCACCCTCTCAGATCAAGAGTGGAAATAAATCTTTCCTCTCTGATGCCACCATTCTTGCATTTTTGGTCACTATGTATAGAAGTAATGCAAAAAAAGTGGCAGAAAGGAGTGATCAGGGCATAGTTACAGCTGTGAGCAAAACCATTCCAAAGCCAGAGCAAATACAACTTATGAGAGATGTATGCAAAGCCAAGGGTAGACATCAACTGATGACCATGCTGAGTGTAAATCAGCTTTCTGTCACTGTGACAGAATACCTGCAGAGGAAAAGCTTATTTTGGCTCTGAGGTTTGGCTCTGTTTGGATCCATGATGGGAGCATGTGACAAAGGAGGACGTGGTCACTTCATGACCATCCAGAGAAGGAGCCAGGGTACCTATATCCTCTTCAGTTATCTGTTGCCAATAAGCTAAACGTCTCTAACAAACCACTTTCCAACTGTCCCACACGATGGAGCCCAGGCATTTCATACATAGATTTGCAGGGTGCATCAGAGCCCAGCACAAGAGCCATGCACAGAGCCACTGTGCATGTAACAGATGTGTGTAGAAGAGTGGACAGTGAGGATGCTCACAGTCTGCCCAATACTCTCCCAGAAAAGGGAGATTTTAGCTGTGGTTTTCAGGTCCCAAACCAAAATTATAAGGGAATTACCACCACATCACAACTGCTGACAGTCTGGTTTCCTGTTCATTTCTATAACACAGTACTTTAGTGGAAGAGAATTGTTTCTATTAAATGATCAAAAAAATAGCAGAAGAAGATAGATAGATTAGAGATGAGAAATTTTATAATCAGGACAGTCAAAAGAATTAGTCAGCATGAGCGTTCTTCCTCAGGGCTGGTGTTTGCTCTTACTTGAATCCCACCAGGTTTTATCTCCTTAACCTTTAGTGAGTAAAGTCCAGAAAAGACAGAGTGGAACAAAGGCCCATCCCACCCATACCCCTAAGAGACTTCTGTGAATTCACAGCCTCCATTGCAGAAGCATGAACCTGCCTAGCAGAGGTCTTCCAACACTTTGTGCTCCCACGGAGGGAGGAAACTGATGGGACCATTTCTTTCTTTAATATCATTTCTGGAAGGGGAGATCCCTGAACCACAAGGTATCAATTCAGAGAACCTTGTTAGTTTACTTGCCTCAAAGTGCAAACAAAGCACAGCCCTCATCCAGCCTGTGCTTTCAATGTTCCCACCACTGGACTGTATTTCTTCTGGGGTTTCTTCCTCTCCCAGGTCAATCACAAACCTATCATACCTCAGTTGCAGCAGGGTATATGAGCCAGGTGTAGAAAGACACTTTCGATTTGAAGTTAAAGTAGCATTTAAACTTCTGCGATATGTTTTTATAAGCAAGGTCCTCCTGGGCAACACTTGGATGATGATGCAAAAATACTATGTTCCAGAAAGCATTGGTTTGGGGATGAGGAGAAGTTCAACTGAAGGACTTTCGTTTACATTTCAAAGGCGCCTTGGCCTCTTAAGAGGATGTGTGTGCTCTGGCGCTGACTGAAGTGGCCCTGTACCAGTTTCTTCCTATTGCAAGACCTGTAAGTTTTGGTGGGGAATCAAAGGTCTTTGGCACACCCGTGCCATTTTCCAAGTGGCACTTCAGAGACAGGCAACCTAGGAGACAGCCAGGCCACTGGGCAGGAAGGTTCCTTGTGCTCATGATGTATATCATGAGTAGATTCGGCAGCATGTATTGTACACTGGATAAGAAATCACAACCTCCATATTACTGATTAGTTTGAAACTCTGCTTGCCATTCAGCTCCTTTAGATGTTCTTGGGCTGATGCCAGGGCAAGTCATGCCTCAGAGGAACAGACAGCCTGTAAGCTTGGCCTCCAGGGACCAAGACTGCGGTTCAGGAGACAGGCACGGTTGGTGGTCCTGTCTGCCTCTCAGGAGGTGGGCAGGGGGGGACAGCCCCCCCTTCCTTTGCTGCCTGCAGTAGGTCCAGATGGGAAGGACACTTCTGATGATGACCCGGAGACTCCTCTGTCCCTAAAGGCTATCTGCAGGCATGATGTGCAGGGCGGGCGGGTGCGCAGCGGGGCGGGGAGCGTGGCGCAGCCAGGGCGCTTGGCCCCTCCTGGCTGGGGCTGCGCGCACGGCCGCCTGGCGCCCTTCCAGAGCGGCGCACTCACGCGGGCGGCCGAGGAGGAGGCTCCAGCCTGACTGACGCCTCTGGAGCCGCTGTCTCGGTCCCGCCGCCGCCCGGCCGGCCCTGCAGCTACCGCGCAACCGAAGTGCGCGGGGGCACGCGTGACACCGCGGGGACAGGTAAGCGCTGCCATGCCGAGGGCGTGGGCACTCGGGGAGGCCCCTGAGGTCCTCGGGCGTGGGACTTGGCTCTCCGTGGAGCCTGGGTGGTATGTGTAGAGTGCGAGGGCTCCGCGGCATCCTGGCACCTGGGACCCATTGCGCCACGCGTGGCCCGGAGCGTGGGCAGGGATGCAGGATGCGCGTGGGCCGAGTGCAGAAGGATGCACACTGCCCAAGGACAGGCACCCTGGAGCTCAGCTCTGGGAAGTAGCCTTTTGCTGGGGAGCATGACAGTAGAAAGTCTAGTGTGAGTGTGCATAAGGTAGTCATTGTGACTCTGGGGGAGATTTTAAAACTCCAGGGCACCCTTGGCTACGAAGGCTTATTTCATATTCCTGTAATTGTTTTCCTGTCTGCTTACCTTTGAGGCACACACAGTGAGAAAGAGAGGAAAAAAGTTAGGAATGTTAAGTGTCTGTAGCTAGCACTTGGGTTGTGTTTGTCTTCTCCTGGGCCTACCATTGGGTGCCAGCGCTGCGCAGACCGGAGGGGGCGAGGTGGGGACAGATGCAGGCGACTGACTGACGCCGGCCTTGTGGGAGGAGGAGTGTGGGGAACCTTCTTATGGGTGGTTAATCGCTGCACTTCTTACTCCCTCCCTCCCTCGACCATGGCCATTGAAAATGATAGTTCTGAGGTTCTCCATTAGCGTAGTATTTCTGGGCTGGAACTGGTACTCCTATGAAATAACCTAAAAATGAAGTGGATCTCCTTTTGGAAGCAAATTGTATGTAATTCGGTCAAATGCACAGCCACAGAACACTGGGAATCACTTTTAGTTTTATGATGACCATTCGGTGGCTTGCTGACGTTCTGTAAAAATGTAATTAGCAACGAGAGTGGAGAATAACGGTAGTGTCCAGGTCTCCAGCCTTAAATGATGCCACTTCCTAGGCCATTTCTCCGGAATATTTGTGGTTGTGAAATGTGCTAGCATGCCTGTCAATGAGAGGGAATGCCTTCGGATGTTTACACTTAAAAACTATCCATCTATATTTTAAAAGGAAGTCAAAATACAGCCCAAGCACACTCTACAGCCAATAAGCAGGATTTAGTGCCCTGCCTTTACAAAGTCAGGAACGTGAATTGGAATCACTTTCAAGTCTGTGGTTGGTTATCCAAGGACATCACAGTTAAGAAATCGGTGTGGTAGTTTATAAATAAGGAACCTTTAAAATATGATAAGATTATCAAAGCGTCAAATATTTCTGAAAACAGACTTGTAGTAGTAAGGGTCCTTGATGACGAGAGGCAGCTTCCTGCAAGCCAGCCTTTGCTGAGTCTGTCCTGACACTGAGGCCCCCACTTTTAGATTTGTCAGGTGCTCCCCTCCCCTCCATTTACCCTCTACCCTCACCCAGTTTGAGCTATGCTTTGGAGAATGCTTGCATAGTCTGGATCCAGCCAGCTCACTTACCAGTAGTGTGGTCTAAAAGTCAGAGACAAATAAAAGTTAATCTTAAGCACTTGTCAAGTCTTTTCAGCATGTGACACTTTGTGTTTCTTTATCAAATATTTTTTTCCATTTACTGATATATTCCCTAGTTAACGAATATATTCACCAATATACTGGTGAATATTCAGAAAATATTCACCAGTATCAGCTACTGCATCTCTGATAACCTAAGATGCAGGAAGAAAAAAAGAAACATTTCCATTATAGGAAACTTCACCCCAGATATCTAAGCACTGCATAAATGGTAAATTTGTATAACTTTTCTTATCATGTGGTCAAATTGAAGGAGGGAAAAAAACCTGAAAAATTATTCTTTCATATAAATAAAAGAATTCAATGTCAGTTTTACAAATAATTGGATTCTGACGGTCGAGGGTGCAATGTACCTTGCCGAGTTGGAGAGAGACGGTCACTGCCGCATTAAGGCAGCTGATTATATCTGACCTTCCCTCCCTAGTACAAGAAAACAATTTCATCATCATGCTTAATATGATCTAAATCATACTTACCCAGGGAGTATGCTCCAGTGGTGGGAAGGTCAGGGTTATGATATAAATATTCTTGGGTTTTACTTTTTGAAACATGACATTAAATCCCAATGTTTTAACAGAGCTTAGTGTGGACTTCTGTTTATTCTTGTGCGAACCGAGGAATTCAGAAATGGGTGTATCCAGAATAAACCAGTAAACTGGGTGTAGGTTGAAAGCACCGATCTCCTCAAATTGTTGTAATCCTGGACTGTTGGGTTTTTATTCCCTGTTAGTGTTTTATCCCCTGTTTTATTCCTGTTAGTGATTGGGAAAGTTGCCTACATTTTATTTTGATGCTGTGAGCAGGCAGTAGGGTGCTGTGTTAACTTCATGAAGGTTTTTGTAAGAACAGGGACAAAGTAAAATAAACAAAGATTCCCTGGCAATGAACTAACCTTTAAACGCAAATATTCCTATAAATTATGTCTGTGCCAACTAACATCATGAGGATTTTAAGAATAACGCCAGCATTAAATGTTATCAGGACCATGAAAACTGGGTGCTCATCTTGATATGTCTTCACCCTGCTAACAGTTGAACCCTAGGTCCCCTGGTCTGCCTCACACAGGGTGTCCCTTGCCAGGCTTATTTTCCCAGGCCTCCCACTGGGGGTACAAGCATGTGTTACAGCTTCCCATGCATATCCAGACTTTCGTCTTATAGGCCTAGTTCCTTGAACCCAGGCTCAGTCTCAGAATGCCTCCCACCAGATCCCTGTATTTGCTGGGCAACTCCTTATTTTGACTCTGCCCAAGTGCTACATCACGGAATTTCCTCAGATAACCTTAGTGATGGGTATGTCCTATGAGCCATTTGAATCTCCTGTGTTGCTTTGCATAATTTGCTCAAATGCTTATTTCTCTCAGGTGATCCTTACGTGGTCAGGAGGGAACTGACCCTTTGTTTTCCTTTACTGTTGACTGCAGTGCTTGGCTCAGGACTCGGTCAATAAATATTAATTAAATGAAAAACTCTCTTTATTGAACCCAGGTCCTTTCTGAAATAAAATCTGTAAAAGCATTTCACCCATAGACTAGGTCTTAAAAGTCCATCTTTCAGTGCCAGTGTGCAGGTGAGCTGAAGACTTATGAAGAGGAGCTGATGCCAGCCCAGAGGGGAAGGCATCCTGAGCTCAAGCCACCCGAGGTGGGCCTCGCCCTGGGAACCCTGTGGCTGAGCAGTACAGTCAGGAAAGTTCAGTGACAACTGTAACTGCAGTAGAAAGTTTCCATATCAGATTCACTAGATACACAATGGAAGCTTTTTAGAAAAATCCAGAGTTTAATACACTATAGCTACCACAATAAAACTCTAATATGATTTTAACAAAAAAATTACTAACACAATCCACTGGAGGGGGTTGACCTCTCGAAGGCCACACCTATGAAGAAAACTGACTGGCCTTCTCCACTAAGCTCGGGTGGACCGGTCATGCCTGCCTCTCTTTTCCATGTTGGGATTTTTTTTTTAAGGTAGGGTCTTGCTATGTATCCCCAGCTGGCCTCATATTTACAGTGATCCTCCTGCCTCAGCCTGTCAAGTGTGGGATTACTAAGGTCATGTGCCACCAGGTCCAACTGAAATTCGGTTACTGTCTGACCACTTATAAGACTGTAAGCTGCAGTGGTGGCTGTGTGTCCACTTGAACAAGAACTTCAGCTCCATGACCCAGAGAGGCCTTCTAGACAGAGCAGATTTTCTGTCTTCAACCCCAGCTCCAATCTGCAGCCTGGGTCCCTCCGCCTGACCTGTGCTTTTCACTGATATCCCTCAGGAGCCTGTTTGGGGTGAGTGTGCATGCGTTTTGAGCTCCATGAATGTGCAGGTCTTTCAAGGCATGCTTGATGAGTGTTCAGCCAAAGTATTGTTTTCTTAAACTTTCGGAGCTAAAATTGCCGGCCTCGGCAATACCATCTTTCAAAAAATGATGACAACCCAGGAAAGGACTCAAAGAGCCCACCTGTTTCCTGCTTTGTGGTAGAACAGTTGGCCTATCTTATCACTCATGCTTCATTATAAATTAATGGGTTCATCTTTTGGTTTTCTGAGAATCTGAGAGGACAGAGTTGGCATTTGGGAGGAGCAGGGAAAAGGGCAGGTAATTCTAAAGCCAGCATGATAGCACTGTTGGGGCAGTGTGAGACTTAAAGGGAAGGGAAGTGAGTGCTGTAGAAAGTGGACTGCCAGATGTCCTCAGGAGGCAGTGTCTATTTGACCTGGCATTAGCAGAGTACAAGGTCCCTAAGCCACATGATTGTCTTAGCAGACTAACCGAGGAAATACCTTAACAGCCATCTTGTCTGTGGGAAAAGGAATTTTTATTTGTAAATGAGTTACCGAACACATGTGCAAAGCAAGACCACCAGCGACCAGTGACTATTCGGAGTGATGAGTGACAGCAGGAGGAGAGACCTGTGAAGCCAAAACAAGAGGCAGAGAACCAGGCCAGTGAGAAGATGGAGATTTCAGGGCTTGCTCTCCAGGCTTTCTCTGTTCCCTAGGGGAAGCAGAGCCTCCTTCTCAGGAGTGTGAGTTGGATCAGAAGTTGGCCATATCGAAAGCTTTGTGTACATGAATGTTTCCCTATGGCTTATAGACTAATTATGTGTTTGTACAAATGGGCCATTAGGTGCTGGCTGTGTTTGCAAACAATGACAGCTGGTAGACTGATGTCATTTCAGAGATGTGGCATTCCCTTTGCCTTAACACTGGTGGAACATTCTGTGTAAACAGGTTCTGGCTCTTTGAAATATTGTGTTGGTTTTTAAATGTGACGCTGTTGTAGATGCAGCGTCAGAGTGTGAGTGTGAGGGGTGGGGGATGGTGCTTTTCCTTTCCACCTTTCTTTCATACCACTGCATCTGAACTGCTTATTAGGTCCCAAACCAGGCTGTAAGGGGAGGGTGCTCCACAAAATAAGAAACAACATAAAAAAATAATACCCTGCACAAGTTCATAGAGAGCAAAGGAGATCAGAAAGGCAGATATCAGGGTAGCATCCTAGGGAAGCTGTGGACCCAGGGTGGGGACAGTCCCAGTGTAGGGCCTGGGCTGCCCTATACTCTCAGTCTTGGTCACAGATTTATTTTTTAGTTTTTAAATTTTCCCAGGGGGGCAGCAGTCAATGTAGAGATGTATGAGCTGTCAAAGTGCTGAGGATCAGAGATTGAGGGCTCAGCTCTGAGCAGGACGTCTGTAGTTGACCCCGGAGCTACCCCAGCAAGGCTCAGGGAACATCATGAAAATGTAAGATCACAGGATGGGGCAGAGAGCTGCAATGGGCTTGTTTGCTGGACATGGCATGGCTATCAGACTCCAGCTCACAGTATCCAGAGTTATATGCACAAGGTCAAGCCCACTGAAATTCCTGCATAGATGAGATAGATGATCTCCGAGCCCCCCACCCCTTATTAAAGAGCTGAGGGAGAAGTATTCATTTTTGAGAACATGTTGGCTGATGGGACTCCCATCCTCCAGTGATGGCCCCATCCCCATGCACATGTGGCCAGTATTAGCAGGATCAAATGGGGTATTCAAGAAAAGCAGACATGAAGTTAGAAGGTTATGGGGGTGTTGGGTTGGGAAAGGGGGGCATATGTGATCATATTCCTTTGTCTATGTGTATGACAATTTCAAAAATAAAGAAAGAAATTAAGGATAGTATCATAGCTGGAGAGACAGCTCCATAGTTAAGAGCTCTGGCTGCTCTTGCAGAGGACCTAGGTTCAATTCCCAGCACCCATCTGGCAGCTCACAACCATCTGTAACTCCAGTTTTAGGGGATATGATGCCATCTTCTGGCTTCTGTGTGCATCACATGTGTGTGGTGCTCAGATATGTATGCAAGGCACACATTTATGCACATAAAGTAAAAATAAATAAAAATTTACAAAAATATTAGCCAGGCATAGTGGCATATGCCTTTAATCCCAGTACTCAGGAGCCAGAGGCAGGTGGATCTCTGAGAGTTTGAGGCCAGCCAGATCTACAGCTCGAGTTCCAGAACATCCAGGGCTACACAGAGAAACCCTGTCTCAAAAAAAAAAAAATTGGTGTTTTGTAGCTGGCCTCCTTGGGAGGACTGAAAGGTCATAGAGACTAGAAATTGCATCTCATCTCGAGTCACTCAGCCCTATCCTAGGCCCAGCTCATCCTTGATTGCACTTGTTTAATTTCTGGCTTCACCTGCTTTTCTAATAGCTTGGGGTTGGGGGAGAAAGTTGTGACACCCAGCGGGTCAGGCATGGTGCTGGCTCAGGTGCCATCACTTCTGACCTTCCCTGGACAGCAACCATAACATGGTTTACTAGGGAATTGTTTGTTTGCGACAACATGTCACTATGATGCCAAGCTGGCCATCCTTCTGCTTTAGCCTCCCAAGTGCTGGAGTTATAGGCACATGCTATTGCACTTAAGTTATTAGTGATTCCTCCTCTCCTTAGTTAGGGTTTTACTGCTGTGAACAGACACCATGACCAAGGCAACTCTTATAAGGACAACATTTAATTGGGGCTGGCTTACAGGTTCAGAGGTTCAGTCCATCATCATGAAGGCAAAAACATGGCCGCATCCAGGCAGGCATGGTGCAGGAGGAGCTGAGAGTTCTACATCTTCATCTGAAGGCAGCTAGCAGAATACTGGCTTCCAGGCAGCTAGGATGAGAGTCTTAAAGCCCAGGCTCACCGTGACACACCTACTCCAACAAAGCAACACCTACTCCAACAGGGCCACTCCCAGGGCCAAACATATACAAACCATCTCAGCAGGTGAACTATTAAATGCCCCGAGGTATGTATTGTGTAAGTCTGCCTTTTAAATAAATTTATTATTTACTATAATACATATACTTTACTATATACACTAGCAAAGCAGTGAGTTTTAGACCAGAGGGTAGACCGATCACATGACACTTAATAAAGCAACAGTTTACGTCATTGATAAAACTGCACTTGATCCTTGACTCACTTTCCATTTCTTGATGGTGTCTGCATGCTAGGTGGCATGGTTAATGGCTTTGGGGAGACTCTCAGCTTTTAACAAATACAGGGATGAAGATGCCCGTTTGATGCTGTGGGAGCTCAGTGTGCAGGGGAGATGCTAGCTGCTGCTGCCTGGAGGCCCCTGGGGAGGGTCTCCAGGAAGTCAGCTTCCTGGAGGAGGAGCAGAGGGAGCTGGGAAGACAGGTAAGATCAGCAGGTGACGAGCTTTCGAAGCTAACATGAGTGCACACACCTGCCTCACTGTTACATGAAAACACATAAAGTACATACAGCAAAAATTGAGGGGTGCCGATCACTGCAAATCTAGTACTTTCAACCCCAACCTACAGAAACAGTGGTGGTCCTGTTGTGCTGCAAGTCACAGCAAAGTGTCACTCGGGCTACAGCTGGATCTGCTGTTGACTAGGAATAAAGTCAGCTGAGGGATTCAAATTGGGGGGGGAGGATACAGGAGCAGTTGCCTGGGGCATCAGGATTTGGTGCCCTCCGGAATGTGGGATTGAGGAAAAGAAGACATGGTGCTTTTCACAGGAGTGGCGGAGAGCTGGCTGGCTCCATGCTTTCCAGTCAGCTCCTGGTAAGAGCAGCCAAGCTGGAGCAGCCGCTCAGTATCTCCCGATGGTGTCTTCAAGAGAATCTCTTCTCCCAGTCTGTTGGCTGGAAAGATGGGATGTTACCTAGCAACTTTCATAAACTGAGCATTAAAATAATTGCGATCTATTTTATTAACCTTTCATGCTTCGGCCCTGATATATTTCTGAGGTGGATTTCATTATTTTTGGGTTTTTTTGTTTGCTTTGCTACTACATTGAGGCAAGCTAACAGGTCTCAGGGGATACAGCATCCTCTTCTGGCCACTGAAGGCACCAGATACAGGTGGTGCATATACATGCATGCAGGCAAAACACTCATACACATGAAAATAGAAATAAATAAAAAATTTAAAGTATATTTTAAATGAGCTTCAAATATTTTAGTATTTAATTGTGTGGTGTGATGCAAATGTGGTTGGACCTGTAATATTTTTAGGTGGTCAGCTCTCACGTACTCCTGTTTCAGGAGGGACTGTATAATCAGTTCAGATTGTATGGATCTTCCCATCTGATGTCTTGGAGATTCTGAAGTACTAGCAACTGTGACTGTCACACTATCTCATTTTACCCCTTGCCTCCAGAATACTTATAGTTGCCTTAGGAATGTTTGTAATATGATGTTTTAGTTGGAGAACAGTTTTTAGAAGATTTATTTTGCATTCATGACTGCTGGCCTGCACCACGTGCATGCAGTACCCACGGAGACCAGAAGAGGGCATTGGCTTCCCTGGAACTGGAGTTTGGGATGGTTTGAGCAGCTCTGTGAGTGCTGGGAATGGAACCGAAGTCTTCTTCAAGAGATCTCTCCCTTCCTCCGTTCCTCCCTCCCTCCTTCCCTCCCTCCCTCACCCCAACCAACGCTGGTTGAAGACTTTTAGAGGTTACATCATAAGACAAACTGATACAGAAAAAAAAAAAATAAAACTGAGCGGTATTGATTAAGGCTAAAGCTGCTGTCGGTTGGTGGTTGGTCCTGAGGTAGAGAACAGATCTCATTAAAAAATGAATCTCTCTGGGGTTTAGTCCATAATTCCTCTTTCCCTCAGTGTTGAAGCAAATGTTATTTTTAAAATGGCACTTTGCTCTAAACCCCAAGCCACTGCCATCAGAGGAAATTGATATGTTTACATGAATCTGCATTTACTGAGAGGAAGGGATCTGGAGGGCAGGCAGAGCACCAGGGCTTCACGGGCCTGAGGCCTCCTTCACAGAGCAGCTTTGAAAGGGATCAGCCTACAGGATGGCTATCTAAGAGATTCCCCAGCATTTTACTTCGTCAGTCTTTCAGACTTGATACGTTATTTTACAAGAATTAATATTTATTAAATACATGTTTAAGTCTGGCAGACAGAGGAAGAGAAATCCCTTGAAGGCTAACAGAGTGCACCATTTGACTCCTGGAATGAAATCTTTATCATGTAAAAAATGTGTTTACCATTTTAACTGCTGTTGAATTTGAACTTGAGCATTAAGCATGCTCACGCAGTGAATCCGTCACCACTGCCCATGACGGAGCTTTTCATCCTCTCAGATTGATGTTCGATGCCCTTTGAGCAGTGGTCCCTATTTCCCCTTCTGACCCACTCTGGTCCCCTCCATTCTGTGTACTGTCTTTATGACCTCTGGATATTCCACGCAGGATGAATCCTCATTGTTTATCCTTAGCGGCTGCTTGACATCACTAAGCAGTGCTCCCAAGGTTTGCCCACATTGTAGGGCATGCCTTTCTCTCCTTGTGACTGGAAAATAGATAACGCAGGTGTGTGTGTGTCACTCCTCTGTTTATCCGTTTGTCTGTTGACAGTTGGTTTCCACCTCGAAGTCATTGTGAATCAAACTGCCATGAATACCACACTACGGAGCATTTGTTTTTGTTTTTGTTTTTTTTAAATTTGGGGTGCACACTGCACACCTAGGATTGTTTGTCGAACTGTAACTCTGTGAACAGCTATGAAATGTGTCCTCGGTGACTAAGACGTTTTCCCTCTCCACGCTGACCCCTGAGTTCACTGTCACCTCAGGTGCTCTCTGTTTTGCTGATGGTGGCCCTTTTAATATGGGGAAGCTACACCTCTTTGTGTTTTGATTTGTGTCCCCAGTGATGCTGGCTGGTGTCATGTGTCATGGGCTTGTCACTTTTGTATCTTCCTTAAAGAAATGAGTATTTAATACTGGGTGTGATGGAGTAGGGATCTGGGGAGCTCCAGTTCCCTGAAAGGCTGATGTATCATTTAAATCTATGAGTTTAAAACAAGCCTGATCCGGCTGGAGAGATGGCTCAGTGGTTAGGAGCATTGTCTGCTCTTCCAGAGGTCCTGAGTTCAATTCCCAGCAATCACATAGTGGCTCACAACCATATAAACCAGGAGCTGATGCCCTCTTCTGGCATGCAGGTGTGTTTATAGATAGAGCACTCATATACATAAAATAACTTATCTAAAAAAAAAAAAAAAAACAAAAAAAAACCAGACAAGCCTGATCAGCAAACAAGACTCTAACTCAAGAAAAGAAAGGAGGAGGGTGGGGGGTGGGGAGAAAGACAAGAAGGAGAAGGGAAGGGAGAGGAATAAATGCCTAATTAAGTGTTTTCTCTACTTTTTTTTTTTTTCTTTTCGTGAGACTAGCTCTATGTAGCCCTGGAAAGCTCACTATGTAGACTAGGCTGGCCTCAAAATCACAGAGTTCAAATTCTAAGTTCTGGGCAGGTGACACTACTCTCAGCTCCTGATTCTTTTTGTTTTTAATGAAAAGGTCTATGTAGTTCAAACTTATGGCTATCCTTCTGCCTCATCCCCCCTCCCCAGTTACTCTCACTAGAATTACAGGAGTGAAGTAACACAATTTATGCTTTGTCACTTTGCAATGGTTTTGTTATTCTTGTTGTTGAGTTATAGGACTTTATTCTTGATGATTCTGTAACAGACATATGAATTGTGCAGAATATAGTACATTCCAAACAAATTTCATATATTCCCCTTTTATGCATTGCATACATTATATATGTAATCTATAGCCTTAATTAAGAGTATCACTTCTATAGAATTTAATAGCAAATGTAAATGAAAAATTCAGATTATTTTTTTAAATGTCCTGCTCTTTACTCTGAACAGTCTTCAGGCAGATTGAGGCTAGGTTAAAAGGCATGTGCCTCAGAGAACAGGTGGTGGTCACTGAGCTCCACACTTGTAAGATGGTGTCTGCTCTTCAGGTGGCAGTGGGGACAGACATTGGCTTTCAAAGTTCTGGGAACTTTTATCAGTGAGGATAAACAGCCGTCATCTCCCAAGTGTTTGCCGTTTCCCGTAGCTTTTCCCTCTTCATTTAAAATGACCTTAAAGGTACAAAAATATTTTAAAGCAGACCAATTAGTAGCAAGACTCTTTAAAACCTGGTTTCATTTCTGCTTTTGAAGTATTGATGTATTGAGTAATTTTTCTAAAAGTCCAACTGTAAACACCCCAAATCCAAAATAGTGAAAAATAAGTATAAGACATATTAGATAGAGGACCGTTAGCAGGGATGACGATTTTTAGGAAGAGTAAGTTCAGATGGAGGAGTGATAGGAATGAGGTAGCGCTTACTGCCGTTGAGGATAAGACCTATGAGGGCTTCCTCAACTCAACTCTATTGGCAGTTAGATCTGGGTCACTGGTTAGAGGCTATCTAGGCTGTCACAGGATGTTTAACGGTATCCTTGAGTTCTAACCAGTAGATCCCAATGACATCTTCCTCCCTTAGCTGTGGCAACCAAGATGACTTCAGACATTGCTTACTCTGCCCCCTCAGAGGCAAAAACTAACCTTGCCCTTCCTCATTAGAAACTGAGCTATGTGTGGTTAGAGGATCTGGGTTCTCAGAGCAGGAGGCATCACGTCAATGATACTATTTCACATGGTTGAACGATACAGAAGTGAGTAAGAGAATCACTGTCTGTAAAAGCTTTGCCTTCCCATAACGAAATGACGTGGAAATAAGTGCAAGATACACAGCATCTCAGGATGCCACAGAGGTCCTGATATCTGAGCTGGCTTTGAAGGATGCCCCTCAGGAGCAGTAGGCTTTGCAGACCCTCATTGACATTGAGTTGTTGAGTGGAAAATCAAGCTTGAAGCTAAACTCTTTAGGCTCTCATCTGTGCACGGGGGACTCAGTGCCCAGCTGTACTAAAAGCTGCTGTGATTTCATAGCATGGTTAGACATTTCCCCTGAGGCTTAAGTAGGGCAATTAGTGCCAGGTAATCCCAGAACAATGCAACTTGAGAGACTATTTGACTATTTCACATATGGTTTGACATTGTCACCAGGGCTCTGAGGTACAGAGCAGGCTCCTTTCACCACCAGACTCCTGTCAATTGATATTGACGGTGTACTGTTGATTTGGAAAGTTATACAGTAAAAGGCACATTTGCACCCTCTGCTCAGAAACTCCTATACTGACTTGAACCTATTCCCAGATGGAACTATAGATGGAACTGTGATGGAACCTAGACCCAGATGGGACTATATAGCTCAATTTGTGGAGTGACAATAGATTGCTTAATGTCACAGCAGCAATATTTGCTGTTATGAAAAAAACTACATTTACTCAGTGGCAATTTACATACGATAATGACACATCATACTGCCAGAAATATTTACATTTGGAATATTCTGCATTGAAAGGTAAATGCATAAAAATAGCCAGTGATTTTTGTTTTTACAGTGCACCCCAGGCAGCTGCAGCCACTTCCTAACCCCCGTCTACCCCCTTGAGCAGCAGCAGTGTTGAGTCTGGCTGCTGTCCCTGCCTGGTTATTTAATTCGACTAAAACTGGTGAACGTGTTTACTGGAGACTTTGTTCAGAGGTTATTATCCCCCAACATCATGATAGTACTTGCGTGTTTTCTGATAAAACTACGCAAGTGTACTCGCTTGTCGAGAAGATTATATACACTGAAGGCTGTGGCCACGCTCAAAGATTAGAAGCAAGCTGGAGTTTCTTGGCTTAGGGAAAACAATGAAGTGCTCTATATTCTGCTTCACTGTGTTGTTTTATTTTATTTTTAATGGTGTTTGTGTGTAGTGACAGGGATGTGCAAACAGTCTAGAAGTGTCAGATCCCTTGGAGCTAAAGTTACAGGCAGTTGTGACCTGGCTGTTGTGGGCGATGGGAACAAACTCTGGTCCTCTGGAATGGCAGTATTTGCTCTTGACTGCTGAGCATCTCTCCAGCCCCTGTTGTACCATATTTGATCTTCCTGGTGACAGTACAGTTGAGGACTTAGTTGCCTACAGGAACAGCTGCTGTGCCTTTATTCCTCTACCATGTGATTTTGAAAGTGTCCCTTGGCACAAGAGCCTAAACCCCCAACTACTGGTCCCTTCGGCCACTTGACCTCCCTGCCAGCAGGACTTGCTCAATCATGGTATTTTCTTCTATGCTTCTTATACTTTCACTCTCATTTTTAACTCAGCTGTACATGAATTATGTTTCCAGAGCACATTCAGTCAACAAAGATTAAACACCTAATGTCAAACACACCTAGATACCAAGGTACAAGACTGCCAAAAAGTCCACATGCTAATTGAGCTTGAATCACAATAGGAAAAAATACAGTAAACAATTTTTTAAAAAAGAGACTATATAGCACGACCTTGAAACCTAACACAGAACACTTGTAATATTCCAATTTTAAAAACTAACGTGAATTTACAGTAATCAAAATAATGTGTTGTTGGCCTAGGGACTGACAGAGATCAAAGAAGTGCAGTTGAAAGTTCAAAGGTTAAAGCTAAACATTCTTGTCAATTGTTTTATAAGAATGTCAAGATCATGTAGTGGAGAAGGAATAGTGTAACCAGTAGGGGTGGTGTGTAAGAGTTCCAACTTCATCCTTTTGTATATGGCTATCTAGTTATCCCCACTATCTGTACACACACACACACACACACACACACTCACACACACACACTCACACACTCACACACTCACACACAAAATTCCAGTGGTCAATGACCTAAGTATAAAAGCCAAAACAATACAACTTCTAGAAGGCAGCATAAGGGTAATTTTTCATAGACTTGAATTTGGTAATAGATTCTCCTATGTTACATCAAAAGCATACATAACCAATAAATGATAAATATATATTACTAAAATTAAGAGTATTTTTTACCTGAGTGTATGGCACACACCTTTAATCCCAGCCCTCAGAAGGCAGAGGCAGGCAGATCTCTGAGTGTTGAGGATGTCCTGGTATATATAGCAAGTTCCAGGACACTGACATAGAGAGATTTTATTTAAAAAAAATTTTTTTTGCATTGAAAAATTTTATCACAAAAGTTTAAAGGCAACATTCAGGATGATACACACACACACACACACACATGGATTTACATAATCAAAATCAATAAATGGCTTTACGGTGCAGCAACAAAATAACCCACTGGGTATGGTAGACTGCACCTGTACTCCCAACAGTTGGGATGTGACGTAGGATGATTGTAAAGGCAAGGCCAGCCCCAGCTACATGCCCACACTCCATCTTAAAACCAATGCAAAACAAAGCCAGAAATGTAGAATACTTTGGCTGCTACAGATAATAATTGAGCGATTTCTAGCAAAGTTAAACACAATTCCACATGGCACATGGCAGCTTCCCTCCTAGGTCTATGCCCCAAAGAATTGATCACCGTCACTCAAACATGTGTCTGCATCCACAGATTCATAGCATCATAGTTCACAGTATCATGAAGGTAGAAGGAACCTGTATGTCATCTGGATGGCTGAATGAATGAACAGATTGGCATCTATGTTTATGGACACATATATGCATTTGCAAATGTCTCCCTATACCTGATTAGCTGTGGAAGGATCCAGCTCATAGACACAGAGTCCATGTTATGGGAGGGATATGGGGGAAGAAGCTGCCAAGTGGGAGTTGTGTTTTGTTTTAGTGGGACAAGTTGAGTTTATGAGCTGGCCAGAGGTGGTGGCTTCTTTTATTCTGTCTATTCCCCAACATGGAATGGTGCTACCCACTCAGGGTGAGAGTCCCTTTGCTTTGCCAGTTCTCTCTGAAAACACCCTCACAGACATGCCAAGGCATGTGCTTCACTGATCTCCCAGGCACTTTTCAGTTCGATCCGGTTGAGAATCAAGATTGGTCATCTCAGACAAGAGCATATATTGCAAATAAAAAAAAATAAAGGTTAAGCCAAACAACATGTCCCTTCTCCTCCAGCAAACCATTTAACAAGGCCAGACGTGGACCCAACTGTCTTGTATTACCTTTGTAAGACTCCGTATTTGAAGCAAGCTGATGGCATCAGAGCTGTAGACCTGACATCTAGTGCTTAGTGGGAGGTCACTGAGGGTCACTGTGACTGACTCAAGAATGAATGAAGCTCTGGGGGTTCCTTCAAAAGGCTTCGGAGGCTGTTTACATGGATTTTAGGAAATAACAATTTGGTTTTGGTTTTAAAGAATTTTATGTGTATAAGTGTGTGCCTACATGCATGTATGTGTAACATGTGCATGCAGTGCTCACAAAAGCCAGAAGAGGGCATCAGATCCTATGGAACTCAAGTTGCAGATGGTTGTGAGCTGACATGTGGGCCCCGGGAACTAAAACTAGGACCTCAGCAAGTGCTCTGAACTGCTGAGCCACCTCTCCAGTCCCAGTTAGGAAGTTTGTGATGGCGCCAGTATCAGGCAAAACAGGTACTCGTTCTTTGGGGTACTTCTGTTTCTCAGAGGACCAAAGTGGGAAAGAAATGACGAAAAAACTTAACACATAAATATGACTTCTGTTTTGACAAAAGCAAGGTCCTGAATAAAAAATATAGAGAATGCCTTTTTTTTAAAGTCTCTTGTCTTTATTGTAGGCTGAAATATTCTACAACTTTTATTTTTTTTTTTGCAAGGGGCTTACTGACTCCAGCTGTGAAATAATACTGCCTGCTACACAAAAGCTGGAGCAGCTGTCAGATTCCCAAAGTTCTTAAGATTGGTGGTGTTTTGATGGGTGAAGAGTTTATAATATAAAGTGCCTCCGACACTAATTTGATTCATTCTGCAGTTTGCTGACAATGATCCTTCAGGGTCCAACAATATCCAAGGATAAGATAGACACTGTCTATTTTTAAGGTTAAAAACCATATTTTGAGAGTAATGAGATCTCTTAATTCTGCTATCAGGCCTGCATTGGTACCAACCAAAAAATTAGATATACGTTTAGCAGTTACATGTATGCAGTGTAGTGTTGTCTCAAATGGCAGCCTTAGTAAACATGTATTACTTATCTCTCAAAAAGCTGAGTGTGAAACATGTTTGGGGAGATGAAAGTATACCTTTACATCCATTATTACTCACTTTGTAAGATAAATAATCTTTCCCAAGTTTATATTTGTGGTAAGCCCAGATTTTTATGGGTTAGATTTGTTCAGAGTCGAGATACCTTATGTTGCATAAGATCTGGTTTATTCTTTTCGGGGTTGCTAAGGTCCAGAATTTTTTAAAGGGCAATAGTTATTCACAAGTTTATAAACAATGCAGTAAAAATAGATTTCTAAGGACCTCAAATTTGCGATTCATCGATCATTCATGTAGAAATACTTGGCCTGGGTGCTTACTGCCCTTGAGAACGTGGATGTTTTCTAAACATGTTAAGAGTTATGGATCTGCCAGGGAAGAGAAAGACCTGCATTGTGTGGAGTGTAAGGACACAAATTCACATGCAGGGGAAATTTCCACCAATGCATTCTAATATCAACCGAGAAGCACTTCTGAATCAGGTCTGAGTTAAGAGGCCATGTCTGGGTTTTTCTATGAGTTATAGATATTATATTAGTCTTCTGTTGAGCTTGTGCTATTTTGCCAAAACAATTATACAATTATATTCTCATCCTCTCTCTCTCTCTCTCTCTCTCTCTCTCTCTCTCTCTCTCTCTCTCTGTGTGTGTGTGTCTGTCTGTCTCTTTCTCTCTCTGTCTCTGTTTGTCTGTCTCTCTTTGTCTCTACCTGTCTCTCTCTGTCTCAGAGAGATCCTGATCAGAGAGGAGATTCCATATCCTGGAATTGGAGTCATCGTTACATATGAGGTGACTGTATGTATAAGATGCTCACTATCCATTTTGGGCTCCACAAGTCTTGGGAAGGAAATAAGCACAAAGCCTTGGTTTTTTTCTTTTCTAAAGTTGTGTGTGTGTGTGTGTGTGTGTGTGTGTGTGTGTGTGTGTGTGTAATTTAAAGATTTGAGAAATCTAGTCTTATAGGTTTTCTTTTTGGTATGTGTCTATATGTTCATATGTGTGCACCTGTGTTGGGGAGGGTGCACATATACCTGTGTGTTTGCGGATGCTGCAGGTGGACATCCAGTATCTTCCTTGACTTTTTCTTTGAGACGGGGGTCCTCAGTTAATGTGGACATCAGTCTGGCCAGACTGGGCAGCGGACCCCAGGGATCCTCTTGTCTCTGCTTCCCCAGTGTTGGGACCACAGGTACATGCTACCCTCCTAGATTTTAAGTGGGTGGTGGGGATTGGTCTGAGGTGGTAGTCATGCTTGCAAGGTGAACACTTTACTGTCAGGCCTCTCTCCACTCTCCACTTCTCTTAAACCATGCTGGGGATTAAATCTAGGGCCACAGCCAAGCTGGGCCAGTGCCTACCTACTGGTTCCACTGACTATGCCTCCTCTGTAGTCTTCACCAGAGCTGTATTGAGCTCTGTGGGTGCCTCAGAGTGACTAAGCTAATCGGATGCCACCACTTCAGGAAGTACAGGGGAGGGAGGGCAAGAATCAATGCCGATTAATAAAAAGCCTATTCAGGAAAGGTTCAAGGGTTTTCTTCTGAAGCTCAATCAGTGATTTAAGAAGCCAAAGTCAAAGCACTCCCTGCTCTTCTGCACACATGTTTCTATGGGGTTTTTCCAAGTTGCGAGTTATTTCCCAGCTAATTGAAAATGCAGGGGGTAGAGCCAGCTCCCTTCCCTAGCCTCCTTTCCTCCCCAAGGCTGGGAATACCCCAGCCCTCTCTCCTGCTGTCCTATAGACAGGCTGTCCCATTGCCCTTCCAGACTTCTTCAGGGAACTTAATGTACAAATGCTGAGTGGCAGGCTCATCCCCAAAATAGTCAAGACTTGTTTTTATCTTTACCACTTGAGGGCCCTGCCTGCTTGAGGAGGAAAAGTGGCAAGTTTATGTATTTTATTTATTTATTTATTTATTTTTTCATACTTTATTTACATTTCAAATGTTTCCCCCTTTCCGGATCTCCCCTTTGGAACCTCCCCATTTCCTCCCCCCTCCCCCTGCCACTATGGGGGTATTCTCCCACCCACCCACCCACCCACTCTCATCTTCCCTCCTTGGCATTCTCCTATACTGGGGAATCTAACACCCTCAGGCCCAAGGGTCTTTCCTCCCCCTGATGGATAACAAGACTCTCCTCTGCCGCATATGTGGCCAGCACCATGGGTCCCTCCATGTGTATTCTTTGGTTGGTGGATCAATCTCCAGGAGTATCAGGGGGTCAGGCCAGTTGCCACTGTTGCTGCCTCCTTGGGGATGCAAACTCCCTCAGCTCCTTCAGTCCCTTCTCCAAGTCCTCCATCTGGGACCTCACACTCAGCCCTACTCTTGCTGTGAAGTGACTCTTGGGTATTTTGAACTTTTGGGCTAATAACCACTTATCAGTGAGTACATACCATATTCATTCTTTTGTGACTGCGTTATCTCGCTCAGGATGATATTTTCAAGTTCCATCGATTTGTCTGCGAATTTCATGAAGTCATTGTTTTTAATTGCTGAGTAGTATTCCACTGTGTAAATGTACCACATTTTCTGTATCCATTCTTCTGTGGAGGGACGTCTGGGTTGTTTCCAGTTTCTGGCTATTACAAATATGGCTGCTATGAACATAGTGGAACATGTGTCTTTATTACATGTTGGAGCATCTTCTGGGTATATTCCCAGGAGTGGAATAGCTGGGTCCTCAGGTAGTATTATGTTCATTTTTCTGAGGGTCCGCCAAACTGATTTCCAGAGAGATTGTATCAGCTTGCATTTGATAGTTGACTGCAGAATGTTTTTGAGGCTCATAAGTGCTGAGCACCTGCCCGACTGAGGTATATATATATATATCTCCCCAGTCCCCCAGCCTCTCCAGCCTCCCAGTCCCCAGTCCTTCAGCCCGTAGCCTCTCCAGCAGACCCAGCCCCAGCTTCCCTAGCCCCCAATCTCCCCAGGCTCCCTACCCACTATCCCCCCAGCCTCACTGTGACCTTTTGTGTCCTCAGCTATGTGGATGAGGGCCCTGCAGGAGTCTCCCTCCAGAATACACTCTGCTCTTCATCTATTCCTGCTTCCCAGCTCTTCTATCCCTCTCAAATTTCTTGCCTCCTTCCAGTTTCACTGGCTTCATTGTGACTTTAGAGTCTTCCTGTGACCAGGTGGGTAAACCTGCTGCCTTAGTTGGGGTTACTATTGCTGTGAAGATGAAACACCATGACCAAAAGCAGCATGGGGAGGAAAAGGTTTGTTTCACTCACACTTCCATGTAACAGTTCATCAGCAAAAGCAGTCAGGGCAGGAACTCACACACAGCAGGAACCTGGAGGCAGGGGCTGATGCAGAGGCCATGGAGGAGTGCTGCTTACAGCCTTGCTCCCCATGGCGTACTCGTATAGCTAAGGCTGGCCTCAGACTTGCTGTGTACCCAAGGATGCCTTTGAATGCCTGAGTCTCCCTTCTTCATCTACTAGACAAGCCTCTGTGCTTATCCCTTTGGCTTGTTTGCTGACAGCCATGCTGTCAGTGGGTCCCTGTGCCTTTCTCAAGACCACTGGGCTTTTCTGCACAGCACTTCATGGTTTGAAAATATTATTCAATAGTCAAGTATTCAAATGTCAAATGTTTAAGCTTTGGAAGGCCAAGGGCCATGTGTGCTGGGCATTCAGTAGACGTTTAGAATAAAGGGTATGTTGAGACAGGTGAGTCACTGAAAGGCAGTTGACATATAGCTTTGCTCTCTGGTTTGCTACTTCTTTTGAGCCTATCCTGTGGTGCCCCACGTGCCCTTAGAATGACAGCTTGTGGGGACTGAGCCATTAGAGGGTTTTTCTTCCTTCAGCCAGGATCCTTCCACTTTGCCTTCTGTTTCAGTCTAGTTCATTTCCCAGTAACAAGACATCAGGCATACAGGCAAGCAGAGAGGATAATGATCAAACATCTTGGGTGCAGGTCTTCTGCTCTGTCTCAGCTTCTCTGGAGGTGTCCTTTATGGTTTTTATCCCATCACCCCTGGGAGAAGAAATCTGTCTCTGTAACAAAAGCCTGGGTCCCATGGCAGGGATCCACTTATGATGAAGAATTCCCCAGGAGAGTGCTCCACACGCACCGTCTTATAAGCGATCACACCTAATTTATTTTTGTTCTGTCTACTCATAGACAACCAAGCGCAGCCTGAAAGCACTTCTTACCATTGAGTTAATTAGTGCTGTAGAAGATGTGTTGTGAAAGTGGGCAGAACAGTTATTTCAGCAAATGTGTTTAAGTTTTAAGTGTTGTCAGAGAACTGTTTGAAGAGGGCTCATTAACACACACTCAGCACTGGCTGAGTAGAGAGTCAAAGGGGGCATGCTTAAACTTCCTTTGAAATGAACAGTGGTGCCCTGATGACATTGTGTCCTTGAGAAGATTTTCTCAAGGGTTCCACTTACCAGGTACGTTGGGATGATCTGGAGCAGCAGCCGGACAGATCTGTCTCGGGATTTTGAGATCTCATCTCTTTAGAACTAAAAGACAGACTCTCCCAAGGAGGCTGGGTTAGTGGAAATAAATAGTCAGTAATTAGGCAGGCATGGTGGTACACACTTTTAATCCCGGGACTCAGGAAGCAGAGACAGGCAGATCCATGCCAGTTTGGTCCACATAGCAGGTTCCAGACCAGCTAGAAGGACACAGTGGGACAGGGAACTGAAGCCCCTCAGGGTCCTGGCTTCAGTTCAGTGGTGACATGTCTCTTGCAGCCTCACTGGTGTTAGCTTATTCCAGAAAGATTCATGCAACAAATCTAAAAGCTGTTTCATTTGTTTGCTGTGTTCTTGGCACATTGTAAAGATAAGCTACAAGCAACAGTACCTACTCTTCCACTGATTGCAGTTTGTATTGTATTGTTAGTTTGTATAAATGACCACAGGAAGTGCTCTATTCAGGTGAGAGGCAGGCTGGGCATTGGTGCCATCTGGCAGTCAGGTGGGCTGGAGGCCGTGGTCAGCAGGAGTCAGGCTGGCACGTGTTGAACTCACACGGACAGAGGAAACCGCGCTGAGGATGCTCCTCTGAGGGAAGCTCCTGGTGAACAAGGATCCCTTAGTTTCTCTTGTGTCTGAAATGGGGAATGGGGTCACGTAATAGACCCCTGGCTGCTTCTCCTGGGAAAACACAAACTGATAGGGGAGAACCTTAGCGTTAATGAGTTTCTAAGCTTGATTATGTTTTAACACATTTCCCAGTAACAAGACATCAGGCATACAGGCAAGCAGAGAGGATACCAATTGAAGATCTTCATACCCTTTAGCCAGCCTGATTTAAAGTTTAACTTTCAGGCAGTTTCTATTTTGCCTCTTTATATGGTGGCCACGGTCATGAATTTGCTGTTTATCATAGGAGGTTCTTTCTTTCTTTCATACTTCAGGGGCTCCCTCAATGCAGTGTCTCTGCTTCTTGCTAAAGGCTGGATTACAGCCTTAAAATCTGGTTCCGGGGTCACTATGTGGCCTCGGTGGTTACTGAAAATTTGCAGTGAGGTCAGACTTGAAGAATAAAGCTTTTTAGACCCTCAGTTTTATCAGTAAAGGATGCTTGTCCCTGAGTATCACTCTCTTGGTAAATTTCAGACAGTTTGGAGAAACATGGTTTAGGAGCAATTGACTGTAAAGCATAGTTAAAAATATGAAGTTTACATTCCCCGTGCATCCAGCTCCCAGACACATAGCTAAGAATGAAAGGTTTTAATCATGTTAGTATCCACACGACAGAGCTTACTTTTTCTGTCTTAGATGCTTTACAATATAGTCTATTTTTTCTTGTTTCATACAAGTTACTTTGCTCCAACAAATTGATTCCATTAGGTAGGATCCTGCAGTTAAAAAACAAAAACCCAAACCGCCCTCATTGAAGAGAGCTGTCATTTGTTCCTCGGAGCAGAGAGGTGGACTTTTGTTATTTTAAGTGTTTTTACTTGAATTCTACTGAACGTTTTTATGAAAGGCTTTCTTTACCACTGAACTATGAGTGGAGATTTATGTGATAACTTTACTAATAACAAATCCCACATAAAGCTAAGCAGAATCCTACGAGCTCCTTGGGCTTATGTTCTCCTCCTCCTGAAAGCTTCTGACCACACCGACCATTGCTTCAAGGCAGACTGATTGAGTAAACAGAACTCACACATGGTGACTTCACTCTACTTTATAAATTCACAACTGTTAAGCTACAAAATCAATCTTTCAAAAGAAAATGGAGAGTAAATCAAACTGCGCAGTGAAAAAGAAGAGCTTTGGAGCCTTCCGCTGGCCTCCTCAAGCACAGTTCGCCCTGGACCGTCCTAATAAGGTCCTCGTGAGGAGGGAGTGTGCAAGCATTGCCTTCCATGTATGGGACGTTATTCAGTTTGCCTACCCTTAGTGCTCTTTGGGGGTGCTGATCCTGGCCATAGGAGCAGGGAGATCAAGGAGAGTTTATTCCAGAGAAATTCAAGGTCTAGGGGGAAACTCAGTTACAGCCTAGTGTGCACTGGCCTTGCACTGCAAACTAAAAACAAAACACTCAAAAAGTGGTACCTTATCCTCAGGGAAGCAAAGGAGAAATTGATACTTAAAGCATGTTAAACAAGCAGCTGTGGAGATTTTTGACCTATGCTGATTCTAAAAGACTTGAAGGGTCACTTTGTTACACAGAGATGTGACCAGTAGCCTCATTGCGCATGAGTAAGGTAGAGGGTTCCTGACACTATGTCTAAGAAGAGCAATTTAGCTGCAGCTCAGTGAATTTAATGTGTCTGTTGAGTGGCACGGGGCAATATGTCCTTTAGGGGGAGGCCAGTTGATTTGAGAGCAGAATAACAAATATGACTGTGGAGTCATTTGGTGTTCTGTCCCCTGTGTGATGCTGTACCGGGTAGAAAAGCAGTTCTCAAACATTTTGGTCCATGGTGTCTTTCTACTTAAAATTATTTATTTATTTATTTTTGTTTTTTTCGAAACAGGGTTTCTCTGTATATCCCTGTCTATCCTGGAACTTCCTCTGTAGACCAGGCTGGCCTCGAACTCAGAAATCCACCTGCCTCTGCCTCCCAAGTGCTGGGATTAAAGGCGTGGCCATCACTGCCTGGCCCACTTAAAAATTACTAAGAAACTTAGTAGGTGTTTGGTGTGGGTTACATCTGTCAATTTTCTTCCATTTTGGTAATTTAAACAGTTTTTTTTTTTTTTTTTTTTACAAAGTTACTGATTCACAGGCAAGCAAGGTGATACAGTGGGGAACAGCACTTGCTGTAAAGTCTGAAGGCCTGAATTCCATCCAGAGCCCATATACCGGAAGGAGAGTTGTGACTCAAAAGTTGTTCTCTGACCCCTGCAGGCATGTCATGGCACACACGCACATGTGCACACACACACACACACACACACACACCATGTACACGAACACACACACCATGTACACGAACACACACAGGTATGCACACACCAAACAAATAAATATAATTTCAAAGCTATTGATTTATTAAAATAAATACATATTTTATAAAGCAAATGTTTTTGTTTCATTTTTTTATTTGTGTGTATTGGGTGTTTTACTGTGTGTATGCCTGTGTACCATACATGTGTGCAGTGCCAAAGGAGACCAGAAGAGGGCAACAGATCCCCTCAAACTGGAGCTATACTATGGTGATGAGCTACTGAGAGTCAGACCTATGTCTTCTGCAAGGGCAGCAAGTGCTCTTAATAGATGGGGCATCTCCCCAACCTCAAGGAAAACATTTTAAAATTAAAGACCATGTTTGAAAATTTGTTGAAATGGGCATTATACATCTTTGCAACTCTCTTGAATGCTGGTGTAATGAATGGTGCCTATGTTCTCATTCCCACCTCTCCATAGGACTGTTACGATCTGTTTTTTTGGCTGATGTATATGAAAAGGATTTAGATCACAGAGATGTGTATTTAGGAGAGAGGACCTCACAGCCCAGAAAAGGCCTTAGGAGGGCACAGTGATTTCCAGAAGCACACTGTGAAGGGCTGATCTGGGGCACTGCACAGTGATGTCTGAGCAGCGGACTGTTGGAGGTCTCAGTATCTCCCTTTTTGCTTTTGTACATTTTCTACACTGCAGGTAGATTATTTGTGCAAGCAGGAAATAAAGAACGAGTAAACATGCGGGGGGAGGGGTTGGGGAACCCTGGAAACTCAGGCAGAGCCTTCATTTGGTGGTGGAGGGATCCACACCATTTTTAATAGGAAAATGACTTGACAGTTTTGTGTTTGGGAGGAGATTGGTACGGAGAGTGTGGAAAGGAAAGAAGCCACGTTGCAGAAGCAGCCATGCTTGGGTAAATGGAGAGGAAGAGAGAAACTACAATTAGAGATTTGGAAGGCAGTGGCTAAGACCTGGCTGGGAGCAGGAGGGGAAGAGCGGGATCAGCAGTGCCTTGGAGTTTTCAAGTTAAAGCACTAGAGGGTACTTTGTCCCCCTGTCCCTCCTCACCTAGTCTGAAAGTGACCTGGATGGCTCACGAAGGCTTGTTCTGTCTTTCAGAGTCAGCTGGCCCACCTTCCAAGAGCTTCGGAAGAAGTCAGCCCACCTCCCAATTTGAATCGGTCCCCACCTCTTCCAGAAGGAAAGGCAAGCTTGTTCCTATGACATCCCTGGACAGGTACTTGCCGTTGACCTGCCCAGGGCCCTGACAGCCTTGAAAGGTCTCCTCCTCGTTCCGGTGCAGGAGCCTGAGGTCTGCCTCCTATGCACCCCAGTACCCCCATCAGCTCCCTCTTCTCCTTCACCAGCCCCGCAGTGAAGAGGCTGCTGGGCTGGAAGCAGGGAGATGAAGAGGAGAAGTGGGCAGAGAAAGCGGTGGACTCTTTGGTGAAGAAGTTAAAGAAAAAGAAAGGCGCTATGGATGAACTGGAGAGGGCGCTGAGCTGCCCGGGCCAGCCTAGCAAGTGCGTCACCATCCCGCGGTCCCTGGATGGACGCCTCCAGGTGTCCCACCGAAAGGGGCTGCCCCACGTCATCTACTGCCGTGTGTGGCGCTGGCCAGACCTGCAATCCCATCATGAGCTCAAGCCCTTGGAGTGCTGTGAGTTCCCGTTTGGCTCCAAGCAGAAGGAGGTCTGCATCAACCCATACCATTACCGCAGAGTGGAGACCCCAGGTAGGTGCTTCCAGGGGTCCCTGCTTGCTTGGAGGTCAAGATCACCATGGTGATGGCACATCCTCAGGAAAATGACCTCCATACTCAGGATGTGAGCCCGTTGGGTGGGAGGAACACTGAAGAAATGGCTCCAAAACCATGCAGTCAGAAAATTATGATATTCTTATACCAAAAGGCTTGTAAGATTGGTAGGGTTTTGGAAAAGGCAGTCTTGAGTGGATTTAGGAGAGCTGAGCCCTTCCTAAGTTCTTAAGAGATTGGGTGTCTTAATAATGATGAGAGAGAGAGAGAGAGAGAGAGAGAGAGAGAGAGAGAGAGAGAGAGAGAGAGAGAGAGAGGGAGGGAGAGGACATGAGAAGGGAAGCCCCTTCTTCCATGCAGACTGAAAGCAATGACCATTAGGGTTAAACTGAAGACTGGGTGTAGGCTCTACCTTGCTAATCTCCGTTACGTGGAAGGTGTCCCATCTCTATCTGAAACAGTCAAGGGGAATTGCTGAGAGTCCAGGACTGGGGTAAGGGGACGGGAAGGTGGGCCATTGTTCCTAAATACGTTTTTTTGCTGGGATGGCTTCTGGAGCGTCACACATGTGAGATAGTGCTCTCTCACTGAAAAACACCTCAGTGCCCCGTTTCTCCTTTGGTGGGAATAAACCCAGGGCTTCGCATACCGTGTTCAAGCACTCTGCCAGCGACCCATACTCAGCCCTTAAAAATGTTTAAGATTTTATGTTTTAAATACAAACTCTTCACACATTTGCTTGGGTGTGCATGTGTCCGTCCATCCATATAGCTCCCCACCCCCACCCCCTTTGGAAGAGGTCCGCTCTTATCTCCACTGTAGCAGTTTCCTGACCTTTTGTGCGGGTGGGTGTTCCTGTGGCCTTCCAGGGGGAAGCAGTTTTTAATGGGCGCCTTCTCTGGTTGATTGACTAACTGCCTAGTTCCAGGAACTTGGGGAGATCACTCCATCCCACTGTGCTATCTGAATGGAAACCCAAGTATTCTCCTGCAGTGCTATGTCCAAACCAATTCCACATTAGAGGCTTGTCCACAGGCCACACCCCTCAAGTTCCCCAAACTTGCCCTCTTGCTGTCAAGAATGTCACATCTCCGTGTGTGTGTGGGGGGGGGGAGGGAGGGCTTGCTCTCTGGGACTGGGATCCTGTGTGGGAAGGTGATTGGAAGACTCCACCCTCTCAGCAAACCCGATGGGTTTGCTCTGAATGTCATCTTGTCATCCTCCTTTCTCTCTGGACTCTCTTTACATACCAGAAATCTGGAAGTGCTCATGATCTCTACCATTTGAGGACAGCCATCATCACATGATTCCGAACAAAACAAAAACCTGTTAGTAAAATCTGAGTTTATATGAAAAATGGCTTGAAGGTTTGGGTTATACTAGACCTCCAAGACACATATCTAAATGGGAAAATGTTCATTAAGAAATTGAGACTGGAGAGATGCCTCAGCTGGTAAGATCACACACATTGCTCTTGCAAAGGACCCCAATTTGGTTCCCACCCCAATGTTGCCTGTAACTCCAGATCTAAGGGATCCAACTCCCTCTGTGATCATCCACACATATCTGCCCCCACATATACTTAGAAAATAAATCTTTCAAGAATAATTTCTGAGTAACAGTTCTAAAATGTGATCATTAAAAAGATGAGTGTAAAGATGCACTTTGTTTTCTTTTTAGATACTCAAAAGCCAAGTTTTATAGTCTTTTGAGTTTTCATTTTAGTTTAGAATTCTCTGAAGATGAATGTCTGAATATTTTACGTATGTAGATAGCTTTTGTGCCATTAGTTTTAGGTTTAAATTTCTAAAAAGATGAGCTGAGATTATATAATTTAAAATCATTTATAATATTAATTTAAAATATTTAAGATACAGGGTTTTTTTCCCCACTCCTAACAATTTTTTAATAGAATGAGGTGATTTTCCTTACAGGAATTGAACTGAAACTGACCTGGAAGCCCCCTCCTGAAGGAATTACGCAAACTTCTAAGGAAGAAAACTGGTCCTACCTGTTGGTAAAGCTAGGGACCATGACAATAAGCAGCCTGGCAAGATATCCCCAAGGGTACAATCGTGCCACTTATATCTTAGGGATAACCAACAACTGTCTAATTTGACAGCCCTCTAGATTCTCAAGTTGTTGCTATGATCAGAACTCTGTCCTCGGGATGTTTTCAGGGTCCGATGTGGTCCTCTCATGTAACCAGGAAAACTTGGGTCCCCTCTTTCAGGTTCTTAGTCTCACTAATAAAACAATTTGGGCAGGGCAGTGGCTCATGCCTTTAATCCCAAAACTGGGGAGGCAGAGGCAGGTAAGTGGATCTCTGAGTTTAAGGCCAGCCTGGTCTACAGAGTAAGTTCTGGGATGGCCAGGACTACACAGAGAAACCCTGCCTTGAAAAACAACCACCACCACCAATAACAACAACAACAACAACATTCTGTAAGCAGCTGTCACTCATGTTCATTTTAATGAGCGGATCCCAGGCAGGCTCAGGCCTGTAACCCCATCTATTCAGAGTCTGAGTCAAGAAGATGCAATGTCACTGCCTGCCTGGCTTACACACTCGGTTGAAGGTTGGCTGGGTAATTTAGTGAGACCTTATGGTAAGGTAAAAAGAGGGCTGGGTGTGGCTCAGGTGGTAGACAACTTGCCTAGCATGTGTGAAGCCCAGGGGCTCCACCTCCAGTACTGGGAAGGTAGAGGGAGGCCAGGAGGGACCCCCCTGACCAGAGCACATTTAATTGATAGATTTTCATGTTGGCTTTGATCTTGTACTTCATTTCTTAATTTACCACTTCTATTTTACCTGATGGCTTTCAGCCTCTTGCTTTTAGGTCATTGAAGTAAGGACATAGAATAGTTGATCATCAGCAAGGAGTCTGAGCTTGAGGCTAATCATCTAAATAATTCAATGTGGTCTCTAATGGAAAATATTCTGGGCTTCACCTAGGGTTTTATTGTAAGCATTTGGAACCAACTGTGCCTCTTTTCAAAAGGACTTGATTGGCAGGGTGGAGGAAGGATGCAAACAGATGGGTACCGCGGTGAGGGAGCATGGGAGCCTCCTGAACTTGGTAACTGTGATGGTCTGCTTAAGATGCATGTGGCAAGAAGGAGGTTTGGTCACCAGCATAGCCCACAGGCTCTTCATTGGTAGAGATGACCTTTGTGCGGAGCTTTCCACGAACACAATGTGTGGAGCTTTCCACGAACACAATGTATAGAGAGGGGGCTGGTGGAGGATAAACAGCCCTATCGAAAATAACCAAGGGAAAACATCCTGGGTCCCAATCCATCGCGGGCCAAGCATAGTGCGCCCTCTGATCTTCTCTTTGTTCCTAGTTCTGCCTCCAGTGCTGGTACCAAGACACAGCGAGTACAACCCTCAGCTCAGCCTCCTGGCCAAGTTCCGAAGTGCCTCGCTGCACAGCGAACCCCTCATGCCACACAATGCCACCTACCCTGACTCTTTCCAGCAGTCTCTCTGTCTGGCACCGCCCTCCTCGCCAGGCCACGTGTTCCCGCAGTCTCCATGCCCCACCAACTACCCTCACTCCCCCGGAAGTCCTTCGGAATCAGACAGTCCCTACCAACACTCAGGTCAGTCTGTGGGAAGCGGGCTGCATGTGGATGATTGTAAGTGTGGTTGTCACATCTCGCACGTCTACAGTGCCTTGCACGTCTATGGTTTTGGTTTACAGAGCCATCTGTGGGCCTGGGCTGTCTAACTCACCACTCTCCAGAATGGTCAGGATTGGGCCCATTTTGGAGTAGAACTGCAGATACATATTTTTGGATCTAGTCAATCCTCTTTCAGATACTAAATGGAATTGAATGCCATCCCTGAGCATTTACAAAATATGTGATTATCGGTTGGTTTGTTTTGAAACGTGGTCCTGCTTTTATACAGGCTGGGCCAGAATCCGCCATTCTCTTGCCTCAGTTTCCCCAGTGCTGGAGTTACAGGCACATGCCACTTCGCTGAGTGTAGATGTGAGATTAACATATTGTTGTATAACAAATAAAAACAAACATTTAAATACTGAAAGAAAGGGCTGGCTTGATAGCTGTCCTAGTCAGGGTTTCTGTTCCTGCACAGACATTGTGACCAAGAAGCAAGTTGGAGGAAAGGGTTTATTCAGCTTACACTTCCACACTGATGTTCATCACCAGAGGAAGTCAGAACTGGAATTAAGCAGGTCAGGAAGCAGGAGCTGATGCAGAGGCCATGGAGGGATGTAACCTACTGGCTTGCTTGCTTCCCCTGGCTTGCTCAGCCTGCTTTCTTATAGAATCCAAGACTACCAGCCCACAGATGGCACCACCCACAAAGGGCCCTCCCCCCTTGATCACTAATTGAGAAAATGCCTTACAGCTGGATCTCATGGAGGCGTTTTCTCAACTGAAACTCCTTTTTCTGTGATAACTCCAGCTTGTGTCAAGTTGACACACAAAACTAGCCAGTACAATAGCTCAGCAGATAAAAGCACTTGCTACATAAGTCTGCCAACCTGAGTTAATCCCCAGAACTTAGCTAAAGGTGGAAAGAGAAAAATGGACTCCACAAAATTGTCTTTGGACTGCCACATGCACTTCGTGCACACATAATAACCAACTAACTAACTAACTAACTAACTAAGTGAGTTTTGTCCCGAGAGCAGGACATAAGAGAACCATGTTTAGACCTCTGTTTGCTTGTCTCTTTGAACAATCAAAAGGTGTCTTTTACTCCAAAAGCCACGTTCACAAACTCAGGGAAATGCAAAACTAGACCCTAACTCCAGCTAATACATTCTCTCTCTCTCTGCCCTGAAGCCAAGGCAACAGCTGAAGGTTCTTCAGGAGCTTTATGCTAGATTGAAAAAACATCTGTAAGAGGAAGGGACACTAGTGCAAGAGTCTCAGTCCCCCTTAGGGGTCACCTATCAGATATCCTACATATGAGATTTTTACATTACAATTCAGAAGAGTAGTAAAATTACAGCTAGGAAGTAGCTTCAAAATAATTTTATGGTTGGAGGGGTCACCACAACATGAGGAACTGTATTAGGGGTCACAGCATCAGATAGGTTGGGGACCACTGCTCTAGTGTGTCTCCATGATGCACATGCTATTGGCATCTGTGAAGTTGGTCAAAGAAGAGACATGAAGAAGAGAATTACAGGGGCCTCTGCAATGTGAGATTAATAATATCCAAAGCTAAAAGTACCCAAAGGCCTGCGTACATACAGCTGGTGTCCACAGTTACAACCTGAGGCCTGCACACATACAGCTGGCACCCGTGGTTACAATCTAAGGCCT
>JADRCH010000160.1:4932085-4949404 GCA_019843965.1 Rhynchomys soricoides
CAGACACACAGCTGGTGTTCGCTGTTACAGCCTAAGGCCTGCACACACACAGCTGGCGCCCGTGGTTACAGCCTAAGGCCTGCACACACACAGCTGGCACCCGTGGTTACAGCCTAAGGCCTGCACACACACAGCTGGCACCCGTGGTTACAGTTTGCCTCACTGTTTCATTCATAAATCCTCTTACTTGATGGCTATTCACAAACTCTCACTATATGCAAGCCTTGCCTGGGGTTGCTGAGATGAGAACTTAGGAGATGCGCTTACATAAGGAGAAACATCTTCCTTCAGCGCAGTTGGTGTTTTAACAAGGTCTTTGTACACCTGTTTACAAGTACGCCTTGCATTATGTCACTTTCTCCTCTGTGTCCAACTGAGAGCCTGGAAAGCCTGCTCACTCATTACTTACTGCATAGTGAATTTCCCTGCATGTGTTTGAAACATAGGATTGGGCCCAGTGGCTAAACGACAGGATAATTATACTGGGACTTACATATTTGCACAACACACGCCTGTCCTACAAAAGCTCACTGGTACTGGCTGGATTCCACCGGGTTACACTCACAGGAGGGTGCTCTCTGCCCTCTTCCTATCCATGGACACACCCTGGCCAAGCTGGGAAGCCAGCTCTCCTTAAAATATACTTATATGTAAACAGATATCTGTGTATCCCATAGTGAGTGTGATCCTCTCTATATAGACTTTTTCCCTTAGATATAATCCATTCAGTGCTTTTGATGTGGTTTGTTATCATATTCAAACTATTGGTTCTTTGTCATTACTTTACTGCAGACACTGGGATTCAGTTCAGTTCTGTAACAGCAGGATGCCGCCTTTTTCTCTAGAGGAGGTGACCTGCCACCTTTCTCTTAGCTGTGTTTACTCTGGGACTGGCAACATTTTACATCATCTGCCCATCTGCCCATGCTGTCTTTCCCAGGCCCCTCCTTTCCTTACATCTAAACAAGAGTGTTTTTGGATGCCCTTGCTGTGGAAATTAACAAGGACCATGGCCTTAAACTCAGAGATACAATAAACAAATGAGCTGGCCCAAGACAGTTTGAAGGACTGCAAAGGTCCTGTGGTTAACGTTCTGGTTTAAAGCGGTCATCTTCGCCTCCTGTTGGAATCATGGGCTTCAGAGGTGACAATGGTCTGGCACGTTCTCTCTTGTTTTCTTTCAGACTTCCGGCCAGTTTGCTACGAGGAACCCCAGCACTGGTGCTCTGTTGCCTACTATGAACTAAACAACCGGGTCGGAGAGACTTTCCAGGCATCCTCCCGGAGTGTGCTCATAGATGGCTTCACTGACCCCTCCAATAACAGGAATAGGTTCTGCCTTGGGCTTCTTTCAAATGTAAACAGAAACTCCACGATAGAAAACACCAGGAGGCACATTGGAAAGGGTGAGAACCAGCAGCAGTCTCCATTGCTGCTTCTGAGCTAAAAGAAGCCAGCTACAGTGGTTGTGTAGGAAGCCCATGGGAAGAACCCCAGGCACAGTGTCACCCCTGAAGGGGGACATGTGCTCTTGGGATCTCTTTGCCTCTAAAGTCAGTAGCCTATCTTTGGGGATGGCTTGGGGGTGAGCACCATGAAGACAAGATATCATAAAGGGCCAAATGTCACAGCACAGCCCTGTAATCCCTGCACTGGAAAGGTGGAGGCAGGAGGCTAACCAGCCTGAGAGATATAGAAGGTCCTGTCAACATAAACCAACAAATAAAACCCACAACAAATATGAAGGCAGGATGAGGTTATTCAATGGAAGTATTTATTATTATTATTATTATTATTATTATTATTATTATTACATATGTGTATTTTAAGATTTATTTTATTTTTTTTATGTGTATGTATAAGTACCTACATATATGTGTTTGCACCAGAAGAAGGTGTCAGGTCCCCCTGGGACTGGAGTTTCAGATGGTTGTGAGCCACTGTGTGGGTGCTGGGAACTGAACTCAGGTCCTCTGCAAAAGCAGCCAGTGCTCTTAACTGTTGAGCCCTCACCACGCCCCTTGTAAAAAAGGTAAATCCTAAAAACAAAAACCAAACAACACAGGATATTATCCTGTGGGAAAAAAACATTGATTTTGAGACTGCAGAACATGCCATATCCTGAGAAAATATTCCCAGCACATTACTGAATGGAAAAGACCTCAAAACATCTTGCAGAATAGATTCTCATTTTATTTTATAGTTTTAAAAAACTTCCTTAAAAGCCAGGCTTGGTGGTACATGCCTGTGATCCTAACGCTTGGGTAGTAGAGACCAGAGCGTTGGAAGTTCAAGGTCATCCTCATCTACACAGAAAATTTGAGGCTAGCCTGAGCTACATGAGACTGTGACTTAAGAAATACATAAGACTTAAAGATGTGTAGCCGAGGTTACCTGCGGTTATTTCTGGATAGTGGGTTTATGGTTGACTTTTATTTTCTATGTTTTTCCCTGCTGCTCTATTATGCTGTACTATGAACCCAGGACCTCGTGCGAGTTAGGCCATCAGGAAGCCAGAGGGCCTGTCTGTATCAGATGAGTGTCCTCTAGGGAGCCCCTTGCCCATGCTGGTACAGGACACGGGCTGTGCAGGGCTTTGGATATCCGAAGCAGTAATAAGCGGGATGTGGAACAGCTCAGGGGCGGAGCCAACTGCCCGATTGACAGTGACAGGACATTCAGTTGTATAGTTGAGCTCAGAGCAGCCTGTTCATCACTGTCTAGCTCTCCAGACACTCTTGATAATTAGCCAGCTTTTAAAAAGAGGAGAAGGCAGCAGAGGCCAGGGCAATGCCAAGTGTGAGCTCCAGGGAGGGGTGAGCCGTGTCAGTGGCTGAGGACTTACTCCAAGGACAGTGGGGAGGGACAGCAGGGCTCTCAGGGCTGCAGTGGCATCTTGGACTTGGCCTTTTATGCTGGCTCCTCCATGTGTATTCCCTGCCCTGTAGAGCAGTGGTGTACACTGCCCATCTCTGCCTTCCAATAGTCCCTCTCCAGCGTGTGCTATCTGCCATTGCAGAAGAGGACCACAGAGACCCACTTGCACTGTGTCGTGTCCCTACAGACCTGAGTCACACCCACAGCACTTCTGGTCTTGGCCACCACATGGGATTGAAAGACAGAGCCCAAGAAGAAATTTAAACTGAGGTCTGGGCAGATCCTGCCTGAGGACCACATTGCCTGGATTCTCCTTGTGATCTTGAGTGAACCTTTCCCTTTTGTGAATGTTCTTTTGAGACAAGGTCTTGCTGTGTAGCCCACACTGGCCTTGAACTGAAGAGACTCCTGCTTCAGCCTCTGGGGAATGGAAGCATATGCTACCATGCCCAATTTGTGTGTGTGAGAGAGGGGTGGGGGGAGTATTGCTGGGGATTGAACTTGGGACCTCACTTGTGGTAGGTAAATGCTCTCTCACTGAGCCAGCTCTCTACTGGTGCTTTCTTTGAGATCGTTAATCCTTATTGCTTGGTGTGAGAAGAGGTTCAGGATTTTAACAGTATGTTTCCCCTGCTTTATCGAAGCCTCTCAGTTTGGTGAACATGCTAACGACGTGTTCTCCCAAGGGGTTTAATAACATTTTATTGCAATGAGAAAAGACATGATGTCACTTCTCAGCATTTCATAAAGAACCATCGTGAAGGAATATCACTTGTCACAAGTACAGATCCCCAGTGATCTTAAATCTCGACAGTTACAAATTCTGGAGACTGTCTACCACTAGTCAAGAAAGGAGTGGGCCAATGAATTACATAAAATGTCCAATGTTCTATGTTTAACAAACCATCATGTCTAATTCCAGGGACTACACTCCCACAAAGCTCCTCACTTGTGGTTTTCCAAGCTGAAGCAGTAGGGCAGCACTCATTTGTAGGGAAATGCACATTGCTCTCCCATGAGGCAGTGACTGCCTGAACACTGTGTTTGGATGCCCCAGCACCAAGACAAGGGACTCCAATGCAGGGTCAACCTTGAGAACAGGTCTGCCCCAGGTGATCTTGACACTGACACAGAGTTCAAAGCCACTATGTTGGATATGTTGGATGGTCCAAATGAAACCACATGACCATGTGACTCCTGGAGATGCTGCTGTCACCTGATATTCAGAGTTCAGTCTTAGGATCCACTGGCTCTTTCCTCTAGGGACCCACCTCTGCCTTCTCTCCTGTGCCAGTTTGTGCTGGGTTTGCAGATAAGGCTTTAATCTGAAAAAAAAAAACCAGCCACTAAACACACACAGACTAGGCTCAGATGACAAAAATCTTAGCTATTGTATGCACTGGGTTTCAGGAGGATTACGCACTTGAAGGTCACTCAGTTCAAATACCCACTAAGCCTTCAGTAGCCCTACTCTGGCTGTTACTCCCAGCTTTCTGGTCGGGGGGGGGGGCAGCGTGCAAGTGGGTCTCTGTGGTCCTCTTCTGCAATGGCAGATAGCACACGCTGGAGAGGGACTACTGGAAGGCAGAGATGGGCAGTGTACACCACTGCTCTACAGGGCAGGGAATACACATGGAGGAGCCAGCATAAAAGGCCAAGTCCAAGATGCCACTGCAGCCCTGAGAGCCCTGCTGTCCCTCCCCACTGTCCTTGGAGTAAGTCCTCAGCCACTGACACGGCTCACCCCTCCCTGGAGCTCACACTTGGCATTGCCCTGGCCTCTGCTGCCTTCTCCTCTTTTTAAAAGCTGGCTAATTATCAAGAGTGTCTGGAGAGCTAGACAGTGATGAACAGGCTGCTCTGAGCTCAACTATACAACTGAATGTCCTGTCACTGTCAACCACTGTCAGTCACACCCACCCCATTGCACACAAGCATGGCCAGGGGAGGCAGCCGAGGCACTATGTTCCAGCCAATCAGAGACCTCCTTCCACTTCCTCAGGGTCACCTGTGCCTGCACTGTGGGGGTCAGGCCTGATGCCCATCGTGGAAGAAAACAGAGAAGAAAGCTGAGGGCAGCAGTTAAGAGGAGAGGAGAAAGGAGGAAGAGGGGGAGGGGTAGAGGCTATGGGGGGGGGAGGATTTTGTTTGAGTCTGGTTTATTTCTAACACTCTCCAGTTCCATGCTTTTACCTTCTTATAGCTGAATAAAATCTGTCGTGTGTGTCACCACACTTTACTTATTCGGGACGTCTCTTTTGAAATGTAATCCCAGGAATGTTAGATAAACAAATACATGCTACACCTTGCTTATGTCTTCACATGACTTCATGTGGAAGTGTGTCGAGAATGTCCCTGTCTCTCAGGGGCACCTGTGTGATTTATAGGGGTGAGTGACATTTCCCTGAAGTCTCTATGCAGGAATATTTTAGTTTTGAGTCAGGGTCTCATTGTGCAGCCCTGGCTGGCCTGAACACTCTGTAGGCCAAGCTGGTTACAAACTCTCCTGCTTCTGCCCTGGGAGTGCGGGATTAAAGGTGTGAGCCAAAGAGATAGATTAATAACTGTTGGTAAGATTCTTCCAGCCCCGGGGTGGGCGTAGTGTCTGGATTTCAGTAGCATGTACACGTCACTAGCTGGGCCTCCTGTTATCACTTTTTGTTTATATGAGGGCATGAAAGACTCGTTCGGTTTTACAGTGTGTTTCTTTTGTGTCTAGTATCATAGAAGCTAATTTTGAAGTGAGCGAGATCAAAAGTGATGGGAGCAGTCGTCAGTGGGAGACTACTGACTCGTTCTTGAGAATGGCCATCCATCTGGATCGGGTTTAATTTTTTTTCTTTATTTTATGTTTATGGGTGTTTTACCTATTTTTATGCATGTCTGCCTGAATACCATGTGTATGTAGTACCCATGGAGGCCAGAAGAGGGCGACAGATCCTCTGAACTGGATTTACTAGAGTGCGTTTCCGTTTGAGTGCTGGGAGCTGAGCAGCGTCTCTAGCTGTCAGGGTTGGGTTTTTAATAGCTCTGTAGGAAAAATCAAAGAAAACAAATGGGTGTTTAGGGCATACGCACCTTCTCTTCTATGGCCAGTGTTTATGTTGGAGTTAACCTGACTGTAGCGGGTCCTATCACGTGGGGTGCTAGGAGCCATTGAGAAGGAAGCAGAGAAGGAAGAGTGTGGTTTTGTGCCCGCAGGTGTGCATTTGTACTACGTTGGGGGCGAGGTGTACGCGGAGTGTGTGAGCGACAGCAGCATCTTTGTCCAAAGCCGGAACTGCAACTACCAGCACGGCTTCCACCCGGCCACTGTCTGCAAGATCCCCAGCGGGTGCAGCCTCAAGGTCTTCAACAACCAGCTCTTCGCGCAGCTGCTCGCCCAATCAGTGCACCACGGCTTTGAAGTTGTGTATGAGCTGACGAAGATGTGCACAATTCGGATGAGCTTTGTGAAGGTAAGAGTGTTGGCTTTGGGATTATAACGTGGAAAATGGGAAGGAAGCACAACATTCTCTTGGCTTGGCTCGGCATTTGCTCGGCCAGATCAGGCAGATAACAGATTTGTTTTGTTTTGTTTTGTTTCTAAAAAATGTATTGAATCTTGTCTTCTTCTTTTTAAAAATTATCTAGTCTAACTTCCACTGTCCATATATTCCTGGGTGTAGGGTCACCCAGGGAACCAGTGTGGTTGAAGTCAATCTACCAAGGGAAACACCCTCTTATAAAACTGACTCTACATACATACATACATACACACACACACACACACACACACACACATATAAATATATAAATAAATATATATATATATATATATTTTTTTTTTTTTCTGGCTCCCTTGGAACTCATTGTATAGACCAGGCAAACTAGAAACTCACAGAGATCCACCTGCATTCTGGGATTAAAGGTGTGTACCACTACAGCAAGCAACAACAAACCTTTGGGGGAAACGTTAAATTTATAGGAAGGTAAAAGCATGAACTAGAAACAATTATATGAAAGTTTTGCATCTTGCCTTATGAAGAAAATCCAATTTAGATAGCAGTGTGATTGTTTTTGATGTGAAGATGCAGGCATAGGGGTGCTAATGAAGGACAGAATCGAATGCTTCAGAGAGTCCGTCTCTCTCCCAGCCACCAGCAGGCACTGCTGTCCCCAGCAACAGAGTAAGATCTTCCTCTCAGTTGGGAAATCTGCCAGGCAAATGTAGAGAATAGATTTATAGATAAATTACAAAAGAGAAATGTCTCTACTCTAAGACAGACTCTAATCAGTGTTGGCACAAAGTGGGATGGAAAGCTTGAGGTAGATTTGAATGATTCAGGGAAATCACCCTGATATTTAAAAATCTGGACTTGTGCTCTGTGCTGTGCTCCACCCAGGGGAGAAGGATGGCTTCCTTCAAACCTCTTAGGTTTTCCTTTAAATTTATTTTTATTTTGTATGTATGGGTGTTTTATTTGAATGTATATGCACCACATGCATGCAGTGCCTAAAAATGCCAGAAGAGGGCATCAATTCCCCTGGAACTGGAGTTGGTCATGAGCTTCCATGTGAGTGCTGGGACCACAGGTCCTCTGCAAGAACAGCCAGTGCTGTTAACCGCTGAGCTGTCTCTCCAGGTTTTTTTAAAAGCTGGGGATGAAACTCAGGGCTTCATGAAGTGAGTTAGGTAAGTGCCATCTACTGTAAGTTTTATTAGCCATTTAAAGTTAATTGCCACGATCAATGATTGTTCTATTTTTCTATACCCGAATTATATTTTATAATATTGGTAATTTTAATAATTATTTTTAAGAATAAGGAGAAACATGTATAGTTTTCCATTTAAAGAGATCTTCTTAAAGACACCTCCCTCGTGAGGACAAAACTGTTTTACTCTATCTTTGACATTCAAAGCAGAAAGAAAACCCCTGGAAAATTTCCAGGTGCACTGTTACTTTGCAGCCAACAAGGGGCACTGCCTTGCAGTTAGTGAACTGTCCATTAAGTGGGACAGTTATTTTTCCCAGGTCCATTTTTATTTATTTATTTTTTAAATAAGGATGAGCTGTTGTTATCTCATAGGTAATTACTGCAATATAAGCATGCATGGACACGTGATCATTACTGCAATACAAGCATGCATGGACACGTGATCATTACTGCAATACAAGCATGCATGGACACATGATCATTTCCCAACATCAACTCAGTGTTTCTCGGATGCATAACAAATGTATAGAGCTACAAAATGTAATTCACAGGATAAGGCAGCTACAGCTGTTATGGGCTCCTCCCTGTGATAATAGGGAAGAAACTCAGGTCCTCGAATGAGCTAGGCAAGCACTTTAGCCCTGAGATTCACTGCCCGTCCTGCAAGGACTTAAACAAAATACAAACTGTCAGTGATTAATTTCTTTCAAATGACTAGACACTGGTGGCGAGCACTGTAACTGAAAGGCCAGAGCGTCTTTGTCAGCTCTGATTTTTCAGCTGCCAGTGGTGAGCCGGGAGCTGCTGTGGGCATTGGGATGGTGGACTGTTGGTTATTTCCAGGCCTCTGCCTTATGAAACCAGTGAACTGGTAGCAAGACAGGCAGTCAGCAACAAGTGAGTTGAATGGGTAAAGGAAAAGAGAGACGTTACAAGTAGGGGAGGCATCACTGAACTAGTGTGTGCCCCAGAGGCCTGGAGGACCAGGTCCTCTGTGCAGAAAGCAGTAGAGTCTGAGAGAAAAGCAACCTCAGAAGCTCATGGCAACTCTGAGCCTGGCTATGGAAGGGAAGCAGGTCTAGGTGACTGCAGCCTTTGAGGGGTGGGGCTGGGGTGGCTAATGAGATGGAAGTACTTCCTGAGAGCCAAGTAGAGCTTCGCATTCTCTGATGCTCTGAGGCTTTGAACAGAGGAGTTTCATGGTCTGACTTGTTCCTTCCTTTGTTTTGGGAAAGGATGGCTCTGTGTGGCTCAAACTGGCCTGGAACTCTGTGTCTTCCTGCTTCATTCTCACTCCTGCTGGATTTACAGGCATGTATGGCCACATCCAGCTTTGTTCTGTCTTTAAAGGGTTATTCTGGCTGCTAAGTGGAGAAAAGGCATGCTATGCTGCAGGTGAGATACAAAGGAAGAGGCTGGCAAGAAGCTATTGTAGAGGACCTGGGTTCAATTCCCAGCATCCATGTGTAGCTTACAGCCATCTGCAACTCCAGTTCTAGGGGATCTGGCACCCTCTTCTGGCTTTCCACAGGCACTGCACACACATAGTGCATATATATTGATGCAAGCAAAAACACCCATACATATAAAATAAAACAGTAGGAAATGAGAGTAACTTCTACCATGAGAGCACCCGCAGAGCTGGGGGAAGTGGAAGACTCCCAGGCAGAAGGTAGGTTTGAGGAGGAGAGCCACGAGTGACACAGGGTGCGGTCCAGGAGGATGGAACAGATGCAGGTGGGTGAGATGTACAAATAAGGCTCAGGGTTCAGTGTAAGTCACAGCAGCTGTCCATGTCCATCAGTCACACTTACAAGAAGATGCTGAGGTGGCAGAGACGAGGAGTCTGTTTGGAGAGAGTGACCAGAGCTGGAGATGTAAGTTGGAAATGGTTCTTACTTGGATGTTATGTAGCTTCATGTGTCTGGGTGAGGCCATAGGTTTGAATTTAAGCACAGAAGGCTGCGATTCTAGAACAGAGCTCCAGACTCAACATTAGAGTCCAGGGAAGAGAAAAGTAGCCACCACGAAAGCTCGAGGATGGCCCATGAATGTGTCAGGGGTGGAGCTGTGTAGAAAGACAATCTGTATAAGTGGGTACAGGTGTGGTTGAAATTTCATGTCTCTGATAGTGTGTTTTTTTCCCATAAAAATGGTGGGTGGCAGAGGAGTTACATGCAGGCATGTGTAAGCTGCAGCCTCTTGGCTGTATACAACCTGAGGACAGCTGTGAATATGAGCTACTTACAACGTTGTAAGATTTCGTTGGGTTCTGTGGTTCAGTTGTGCAGCTCTGGAGTGTAAATTCTGATGGTTGACAAGGTCAAGTTGAAAACCAGAGGGTTAGAGGCTCCTGTGGAGGTTTCTGGGAAAATCAGAAGTGGAAGAATCAGGAAGGAGACCCAGAAAATAGGCAACTGCCAGGAACTACCACAAGCACAAGGAGGATGGTGATCATGAGTGGCCAGGCACTGTGGTTATGCCAAATGATAGAAAAAGAGACCTGGGTTTTTATGTGCATGTGTTTGCATGAATGCCTGTGTACTGAGCTCTGTTGCCCTTTGAGGCCAGAAAGAAGGCTCTGAATCTTCTGGAAGTGGACTTACAGACAGTTATGAGTGGCCATGCAGGTGTTGGGAAGTAAAAAAAAGAGTAGCCAGTGCTCTAACCACTGAGGATGTTCTCTAGCTTCTGTGCTAAAGTTTTTAGATAACTCTGGAGAACCATGATTATCAATAATAAACAGTCTGAAGTCCCCCCTTAATGTTCAATAACTTTCTATTGGTGAAAAGCATATTAGAAATAAATATGAACATCTACCATCTATATATATACATCTATCATCTATCTATTGATCTATCATCTATATCATCTATCTATCTAATTTTCAATCTACCTATCATCTATCTACCATCTATGTATCTATGTCTATCATCTATCAATCAATGTCTCCCATTTATCTATCATCTATCTATCTATCTATCATTGATCTATATCTATCATTTACCTAACATCTATCTGTCTGTCTGTCTATCTATCTATCTATCTATCTATCGCATATCTGTCATTTTAGTAACTCTTCCAATGGGGAGAAGTGTGAAGTTTCTGAGGGAGCCTGAGACCAGAAGAGAAATAAGTGCTAAGCTCTGACACTGTACTCTCAAAATCAAGAATTATTGATCTTTGCAACTTTTGAACCCAATCTCTGGTCTTTAGTGAGTAGCAGTTTTGTACAGACATAGGCTTCCTCATAAAGAGTAGGACATGAGGTTGAGCCTCTTTCCCTGTAATGGGGAGATGACTTGCCAGCCTCTCCTATGTGCTGTGTAGAGCCCCAACACTAAATAGGTGTCTGGGTATAAATGAGCTAGCAGAAACCACCCTGCCTGACCTGGGCCCCTCAGGGGCATCTGTTCCATTGAGGCATTGATTTCTCACAGGAAGTCTGGGACCCTGCATTCTCTGTGCTCTGCCTGGTGGCATCTGGCAAAAAGCAACCATTCAGTCTGGGCTCTTTTCTTCCTTTGCAGGGTTGGGGAGCCGAGTATCACCGCCAGGATGTCACGAGCACCCCCTGCTGGATTGAGATTCATCTTCATGGACCACTGCAGTGGCTGGACAAGGTGCTAACTCAGATGGGCTCACCACACAACCCTATTTCTTCAGTGTCTTAAGTCATGTCATCGCTGCATTTCCACAGAGCAGACGCAGGCAGGGGCTTCTATCGGTGCAACTTGCAGCCAATACAAGGTTCTGGATGCAGGTGTAAATACATGTATGATGCATAGGAGCCACATTCTTATCACCATTTGTTTTGTGCTACCTACTTAACCTGGGCTAGTGCTGTGTGGTTGAAGAAGCATGTTTTCCAGGCCAATGCTCTGATTAGAAGCCAAGTCTTTTGTGAGGGGGCAAACAGTATGTGAGGGCAAGGGCAGAACCCAAGGCCACTAAGTCACTCTACAGAAGGTTGTGTCCCATACGGAAAACACAAAGCTGCTTACATAGAAAACAATAGGAGCACTAGAGCAAAATCAATCAAACCCACACTGTTTTATAAAAACCTCACTTGCAGTGTGAATGGCAAGAAAGAAAACCAAGCTTGTCCGATGGTCTGTGAGATAGAGCCACAGAAACTTTATCTCTGAAGCTGAAATATGCATAGCCGGGTACTGTGCTGATGTCAGGTACATGTAACAAGATTTCAACTGTGATCAGAAAGGGAGAAACTGGGAAGCTTAGAGTTAGGTTGTCTCAATCTACCACTGTTAGCAAGCAAACAAGCAAGCAAGCAAACAAACCCAAGGCTTGTAAGAGAAAACAGCCTGAGATGAGCCACGATCCTAAGGACAGGGTTAGCCCAGAATTCAGGCCCTGGGAGCACAGGAGGCTCCTGCTTCCACTCAGGAAGTCAGCTTCCAGTCTTCCAGTTCCTCCTGTCTGACCTTGCAGATGTCTGTCTGCCCTGTGTACACTGCAAACCCTGTGCAGAGTTGAAGCTGTAGACTGGAAGGTTGAGAGGAAAGTCACAAGGCTACCTGCACTTTTTCGTGCATGCCCCTACTGAAGCATACAGAGGCAGGGCATCCTTGCCTCGTCTCTCGTCCTGGTGACAAATGTCAATTAGTTACAGATGATTTAAACAACAGCAAAGCCTTGGGGGAAAGCTAGAGGCATCGTTGGATCATAGTTATGCCTTTCTCTACCTGGCACCTGTGTTATGGTATCAGCCAGTTGCATCTTTGCAGTCTCTTCTAAAACTATGAAATACCTGGATATAGCTTCCCGGATGAAGTAGGAATGTTATAAGCCCTACGTTTTTTGAGGAAACAGTGGTAGTGAATAATACAGCATCTTTAAAAACACCTTATGTACATATACACATGCATATATCAGCATGCATGTATTAAAGCTTGCTATTTCCTCCATTGGATGATAAAGGGAAATATCCTTCAGACTTCAAAATACATGCCACTCATTAATTACTCCATTGCTTCTAAATTGACTTCAGGCCCTTTGAGAAGCATATTATTTAGGATGGCATTTATGGTTTCAAGGTTAGACCTTCCACAATCTGAGTTACCTTCCTTCAATCCATCCTGGCTAACATCAACCTACATGCAGTTTTTGTTTCCCATTCAATTGTATTTAAAGATAGAAATGATCATGTGAAGAGTCACTCACAATGCCTACTCTATAAGACCTATAACTGATATATATATATATATATATATATATATATATATATATCTCAGAAAACACTCATTTCGTCTTAAACCTCTACCACTTAGAGTGTATAAAACACCCAAGCAGGTCAATTCACTAAGTCTGTCTTGTGCATTTGTGTGTACTGGGCACAATGTCAGGTGCTGTGGAATCAAATGCACCTTAGAGGCAGTCCCCACCTCCATAATGCCGGACATCAAACAGTGAACCATTTTGCACAGACATTGGGTCTCAGAACTTTAAAAACCCACACATGTGAATTTTCTTGGGTGTGACAAATAATGTAATGGAGTTATTAATTATTACTATATTGGAATTCTACGTTACCTCAGAACAATCAGGTAATTTATCTTTGCACAGTTACCTTCATGCCTAGCCACCCCACCTCCTTGCACCCCTATTTTCTGATATTTCTCCTGGCTTCTTCCTTGGAAAAGCCGTGCATATAGCAGATCTTCTCTAAGTACCCATCCAAGGATGCAAAGCATTGTCCTAGATTTCTAACGGCCCTTTTGATCTCCTCACAAGTGGCCAAACATCCCTGGCAATATGTCACTTTAAGGAACTATTCAGAAGTAGAAGCGTCCAGGCATGGTGGTGCCTGCCTTTAATCTCAGCAGCAGGGAGACAGAGGCAGGTGGATCCCTGTGAATTCGGGGCTGACCTGGTCTATATAAGGAGTTACAGGACAGGGCTCTACATTGAGACCCTGTCTCAAAACAAAAAGAAGTAGAAGCTTAAAAACAAAACTTAAAAAAAAAAAACCAAATAAACTAATTTGATTACCTTGCAGTGTGAAGAAATTGGACAAAATATGAACTGTGTATGATTTCTTTGAGAAAGGAATCATGACATAGATTCATATGTATATTCTCAGAGAATTTAGCTATAAGTCCTATGCTTATATAACATAGTCACATTGAATGAGATTTTCCCCCTTGGCTGCTAAGAGATCTAAGTAGACCATAATGTAATCTTTGACTTCAACTCCTTTGGGCGACCATGTGGCAATCATTCCATGAAACTGACAAACAAAAGTATGCTGCATATGTTGTTCTACAGGATAAAGGGGAAAATGGGCAGCCAGGCCTTCACACACCGCAAGTGTGCCTAGAGTTGTCCTGGGCAGGGTCAAGTGATGGAGAACTGTATCAGTTTGGCCTGCCCACAACACCCAGAATGTTTATCACTGTGTACAAGTCAGTATTTGTGAGTCTTAACAAAAATAAGACATGATCAGTTTGTTTCAGCTAAATGATTATCAGCTGCTTCAGAACTAAGACACCACCTTTTTAACATACACACACTTTGGTGTTTTTGTAGTCAACAAAAGTGGCAAACTCTCTGGCATTTAGAATATTCTTTTCATTGTGCTCTAAGGATGGGAGTTATCCCCATAAAGACAACAGAAAGAAGAGTAGCAAAGGCATTTTATAAACATTGCTTGCTGGACTTCAAGCCTGCTTAACTCTGAATATGTTCCAGATATTTCATGTATATATTTAATAAAGTAAATATACCATGCATTCCACATCGTCTTAGCTGCTAGGAGTCAAGAGCCGAACTGTGTGAGGGAAGGTAACCCTCACATATGTTAAAGATAAGTTCAAATGAATATTAAACAGACGACCAAGAGTAGTGTTTGGTTCCCAGGAGCCTACCTCTGTTCTGGAAATACCATACGCCATCAGCCGGCAGTGGGTGACAGACAGTGATACACCTTTTGGCTTATTTTTCTTTCAATCTCTGGGAGATAACTTCTATGTATATGATCTGTGGCTCCTTAAGAAGCTTAACCATAAACTGTTCTACTTAGAAAACAGGATTTTTAAGGATTCTTCATGCTGTAAAAACTTCGGTGGCACGACAAAACAAAGACATCTTAGAATATTTGGCATTACATGTGTAATTTTAGTGATACTTTGCAGAAGTTTTAGAGGTGTTTACTGCTCCCCAGCTTAGCACCAGATCACACAACTCAAACCCTTTGTATGGTAAAGTTAATGTTATCAAAAAGTGAATTTAATACACATTGTCATTTGAGCATCCTACCTTAGCAACCAAGTCCATCTAGGAATATGTCAATATTAAGATGATTAGCATGTGATGCTTAAAACACCTGGATAGATAAGGAAACTTTCACTAAAAATCATTTATTTTTCATATGCCATGAACCATGTTTAACCGATTAAAATGAGAAGCTTGTGAAATTGCAAATGACTATGAAGTGTTTATAAGCTGCTGTTTGTTTCCTCTGCCCCAAGTTGTCCCACTGATCCTAAGCTACGAGTTGGTTGGGGTTCGGAAAGCCTTGGTAAGGGGCAGAGTCTACATAATGTACAACCAGTGTTCTGTTCTAGAATACTGGGGATGCCTTTTAGCCTGAGTAACCCATCCTCTTACGGTTAAACGAATTTTAACTTGTGGTTTAGTGGCTCGGTACACACAAACAGCGTTTCTAGGCATGGTGTATCTGTAACCTGATGAGCTGAGCCTTCCCACTTTGCTGTTTAAGAAAAAAAAAAATGTACCATAATGTAGTTACAAAAACTACAAGTCTGAAATTAGTCTCCCTGTACCAATGTTAAGGTGTTGGCTTGCTAATTCTGGAGGTGCTAAAGGAAAACCCATTTTCTTTTTCTAGATCATGGGGGCTAGGTCATTTCCTTTTTCTTGAAGCCTCCAGCATCCTGCCCCTCTATTATCACATTAATTCTTGCAGGGTAAGAGCTTACCCCAATTTTATGGCCTCCAATGCTAAGCCTTTAGGAGCTATTTTCCAAATGACAGATCTACAGGATGGTTTGTTTTGTACATTTAAGCAAGGCTTAGCTGGGCTAAGTTGGCATCAAACTTTCTCTCACAGGGGATAGCTAGTTTATGTCAGTCTTACTGACACGTGTCAGGCTACCAGATGGTACAACAGAGATCAGACCATGTACCTTTGACTTACCTAAGATTTATTGAGTAACAGCAGGCTTTTCCACCTGGACTCAAGTTCACAAAATAATGACTCTGAGACCTAATTACGAATGCTTAGGCCATAAGCTAGGGCTTGTTCCCCAACTAGCTTGTAACTTATACTGTTTATTCTAAGTCTTGCCATGTGGTTGGCTACCTCTCCTTAGTTCCATGTGACCGTCTTCCTCAGAGTTGGGTTGAGAGGAATCTCCCACTCTTAACTCTATCCAGAATCCTCTCTGCCTCCTGGAACTCCCACCTCCCTATTTCCTGACTTGGCTAACAGGCCAACAGCATTTAATTGACAGGTGATGTTTCCACGAAGTGCACAGGAGATTATCCCGACATGATTGTGCAGGCTAGGCTGGGCTTATTACTATGGTAACTGGCTTGTCTCATGGCTGGCACATCATTTCTTCTGCTCTATACTGGCCCAAACAAGTCCCATGTCAGCTAACCCCAACTTAAGAGATAGGTAAATAAAAACCTCATGATGGAAGAAGCTACAGCTGCCTGTCAAAATCCACCAATATATAGAATGGGAAGAGCGTGGGCAAACTGCAGTCCATCTACTCTAAACCAATACCTCACTCACAGGTTTTAAGGGGACAAACATTTCCAATGTGACAGGCAATAATTAAGTTGTACTGGAAACTATCCTAATTCCTATCTAATTGCATGAATGGGTATCTACTTCATTCTTAATACCCCAGAGAAAGACTCTCAGTCCCATGGTGATCTCCTTTAGGGCTTACCAAGTATTTAAGCCATTACCTAGTTCTTAAAACCAAAATCCAATCCCCCTCATTTATCTCTACTCATGTTACACTCCCTCCTTACTCTTGATCTGAAGCAGTAATAAACTGGGCTATTCTGCTACAGAAGTTCCAACACTCTGATACTGCAACATGACATTGTCACTACAAACATATTGGGAAAATTCATAGCCATGCTGGGACACATGTGGCTCATGAGCTGCAGAGTGGATAGGCATGCAGGCCTAGAGACGACAAAGCTCCCAGTACTGTAAGTACAGTACCAAGCAGTGAGTAAATTCTTCTCGAGCCAGTGTGGAGCAACTAAAGAAATAAGTACAACAGACAACTCAAAGTTCAACAGCTGGCCTTTAATGAATGGTTTTGGCAAAAGGGTCTTTTTCAGATAACACAGGTATAGTACACAAAATGAAGAAAATCACTCTTTTCCTTGCATTTATTTATCGTGGTGGTGAGGATGGGGAGTGGGCTGAGGGTCATGCACATGCTAGGTGGGTGCAGTAAGGCTAAGCTGCATCCACAGCCCTGTGAGTACTTATCATAGTTATGCTGAACAACATATACATTTCAGAGTTTAGGAATCACCCGACCGACACATTTCGCCTTGACTCACTTAGTAACTTACTCCTGGATATACTTTCTGGACATCTGATTCTGTGTCTTATGGTATTTTTGCCTTTAAGTTTTCCTGGGGTAGGGGAGAAGTATCCAGATAATCCATCATTGCTTTTAACAGCTGCATTTAACAGTAGCTGAGAATAAGTGCTCAATAAGTGACGAT
>JADRCH010000160.1:4949414-4965732 GCA_019843965.1 Rhynchomys soricoides
TGCATTTAACAGTAGCTGAGAATAAGTGCTCAATAAGTGACGATGCACGAGTGCTACTCTACCTTTAGGGTCTCCTTTATGAAGAACATTAAGAAAGACTATAAGGGAGCCAACTCTGTCCTTGCCTTGGTGGGCTGAGTGTATCTGAACTGTTCACAAATTCAACTGAGGAGACGACCTGCTTTAAAGGGGTTCCCCAACCACGGAGGCACCAACTTTAACAAACCCTCTCTCTAGTTACATGAAGAGATCAGTGACCAATTTCCTCACGGGTATAAAGATGCTTAGCTTTCAGAGCTCCACTTTAACTATACAGAAAGGTTACTACAAGCCCCTGACCTTGTGCTGGCCAAGGGTTATCAATGCAGCTGAGGTGCATTAACGGCAAGGTAATGTTTAGCTGGTGGAAAACCACAGACGTTGCAGGTTAGCCTAGCTAGCTCAAGGTCACTGTGACAACCCAAAATATACCATTCCTTTACAGTGCCTCTTGATGAGAATCACAGCACTAGGTGATTTGATATTACTATTACCTTTATGACTTCCACAGAAAGTAACTGCCTCATTAGCTTCAGTAAGCATAACTGAAGAAAATCATTAAAAACTATAAAGGTGATTTTTTTCAAACTCATAGTGATATGAAACAATTAAATGCAAAAATTCAATATTTATCGTCATATGTACACGCACATTTACAGAAAGTAGTTTTTCTATTTCTCTCTCTCTTTTTTGAGAAAGGAACTTGCTATATAGCCCAGGCTGGCTTTGAACTTGGGATCCTCTTGGCTCAGTTTTCCAAGTTCAGGGATTCCAGGTGTGCACCACCAATGCCTGATTATCAGGACATCGTCTTAGTCTAAAAGCACACTCATCCATTAGAGTAAGGTAAAGCACAGCAGACTTCGTAAGCCCTCACACTGGCGCTCCTGGGAACTGCTGCTGTCTTTGCTCCAAAACTTGTTGATTTAGTAGCTGCTGCTGTTTCTGTAAAAACTGGACAACTTCTGGACTTCTTAGTAATGACTTAAAGAGAAAAGAGGGAAAAGGATTATTAATAGAATTATCCAGTATTTTGTTTGAGAACAAGTCTCACACCTTAGACAGGCTGGCTTTGAACTCACAGCAATGCTCCTGGTCCCAGTCTTTCAAATGTTGGGATGTTTTTATAGCAAAGTATCAACCATGCTGACCAGTCTTTTATATCTGATGCACTTATTTTTCCTATGTCACGCGGCAGTTTAAAATTAGTACCGTCTTTGTCTACATCTTTATATTGTCAAGTTTAAAATCTTTTCTTTGTGATTCTTTAGTATTATAAAACCTCATTGTAGAAGTTTGAGATAAAATCTAAATTCATTTTTAAAAAATTTCTAATATTCTATGAAAAACTTACATAGAAAGTTTATCATGAGTCAAAGTCTCTTCCTTCAAATCACTACCCAAATATCCCAGCATCCTATTAAACAATCACCCCTTTCTTGATTGACTTCTGGTAATCTCTATCAGTTGTATATTAGAGACCCTTATTAACTAGTAGTAATTATATCTCAGTGCCTTTACAGTACTAGTCCATATACTTAAGTCTGTTGTAAAATCTCATCTTGCTCAGTCAGAGGTTAGTCAGTGAAGAAAACAGGGATAAAGGTTCCTTCCACTGCAGTCCTGGAAGGGTAGGGTGTGAGGTCCGCAGTGTCCACTGACAAGGCACAATGCAGTTCTGATGGCCAGTCTACTGCTTCTAACTCTTATGAAGGAAAAGCAGTTCCATTGAAAACCAGCGTTTTCACCCACAGATCTGCAACTACTTGACAAGCACTCACCAGTCTTTTCTGGTTTAACACTTGCTCTAGAAGAGTAGGTCTTGCAGGGCGATCCCCAAAAGATCCCGTTCTCTGCTTGACGATGGAAAGTAAGTTGTCTGTGCTTTCCTGGGACCGGTGAGAAACATTTAACACAGTCCTGTCATCACAACAGCAGGCATGTCGGGGATAACGGACATCTCTTTTTGTTCAGTTTCAGTGGAACTTTAGGAAAGACTCTAGGTACGTCACAGGTGCTGGCAATTCAAAGTAAAACTCCTCCTCCTTACAGGCTCTCCAATCTAGGATCTTCAGTCTCCTGTAAAGTCTCAAACTGAAGCTATTGGGCAGAGGGGAAGTTAGCTACCTGTGAGCTGTTTTCAATATTACAAAAGAATGACAAGAGACACCGAAATCTCCTCATAGAGAACAATCTTAGTCCAAACAGTCTGCCTGCTTTTGGGCAAAATAAATTAACTCAGGGGTAATCTACTGCTAATGAGGGACTGGATTCATACCCGACTCACACCCACAAGAAAAGAGCGGCAGTGAATTACTGCTTACAGAAGCAAACAGCTTTCAGAGTAACATGGGTGGAAGGGGCTAGAATCACAGCTATGAAGCCACCACTACAAAGCAAACAGGCAAGTTCTACATACAATAGCAACCTTTCCCTGAGACACTGAATCCCATTTCAAGTTAGTAACGCTTCATCCCGTATATGAAAGAACCTAAATACTGAACTTTTCCTCACATAAAACAATGTTGCTGAAGTTCAGTGAAGCATTCTGCCCCTAATAAAACCACGCTATGACAAAGAAAGATTGGGAGAGATTGGCTAAGGGTTGAATCTAGGGCCTAGCCATGCAAAGAAAAAGAACTCGCTGTACTTAAACAAGATGCTTTGCCATGAGGTCATGCTATATGAATTATTATTATTACTATTATTATTGTTATCATCGGTCTTGGCCTTTATCTACTGGCCCCTGAGTTGTCTGTTAAGATATCCCCTTCCCACCTTTATCATGGGAGGATGTTTAGCAAACTTTTGTTACAAAAAGGTTTCCATACATACATGTTTTAGGTCTCAAAATATTAAAACCTCTAAAAGAGGATTCTAATATCACAAAAGCAAAGGCATTTTCTTCTTTTAACTCTCTCTTCTTCTAACTCTCCCCAGTTACCCTTCTTTATAGGACTGCTTCCTTTATGGACACAATACATGGAACACTAGAGCTGACTTGACTGTAGAGAATCCTACGTCTTCACAACTCCAGACCTTGCACTGTGTAGGTAGGATGTTAATACCACACAAATCAAAGACGCTTATAGTAGCAATAATTTTGAGTCATCTAGGCCAAGCTTCCACAAATGTTAGAAGTCCCCCTTCAAAAGGAACTTGTGTGGTAAGCAGTCTTCCTACTTTTTATGTATTTGTTTTTGTTTTTTTAAACAGCTCTAATAGAGCTGAAATGCCCACCAATTATAATTTTCATCTAATTAAAATAAATCCGAAGAAACACTAATTAAGCGAGATGAATAACGGACCTAAGTCCACACAACCAGCAGCTGAATCCCAATTGCAGAGCAATTGACTTGGGTCAAGCAACGCCATAGTGTTCTTCTGTGAGTTACTACCCCACTGCCAACCCAACTTTTCTCGGGGACCAGGGGGTCTAAGAAAAAAAAAAACAAAGTCACTAAAGTTACAGAAAACCAAGAACAGGGTATGCAAACATGCAGGATGCCTCGGGGTAGAAACTGGGAAGGGTTTACTGACAAGAGGTGCAGATCACCTCCAAAGTGCCAATGTCAGCTGGAGCTTTCACTGTCTGCTCACTGACAGTGAGAGGATGAGCCCAGCCCCTAGGGGAGACGCTGCGAGTGTACAAAGTGGGGTGGCACCCACCTGTCCTGGCCCGGAACCCGAGGAGCATACCTCCAGTTTGACGTTGCCTGTGCTGGCCGCGGAGGGGCCGCCAGAGCCCAGTGCCTGGTCGCTCTTCTTCTTCTTGTACTTGTCCTTGTACATCTTGTTGCGGTGCTTCTTGCACATCCAGGGCTTGCGCTGCTTAGCTACCTGGCTGGTGGTCTCGCGGCAGCCCTCGTAGGTGCAGGTCTTGGAGCCTCGCCTGCGCGCCGCGCCGCCACCCTCCGCATCCTCGTCCTCCAGCTCCTCCGGGCTGGCCGCACTCTCGCCGCCGCCCGCCGGGTCCGTTGTGTCCAGTAGATCGGCGTCGTCCTCCCCTGCCTCATCCTCGGCGTCCGCCACCGCCTCGCTCCCTGCCAGGCCCGGCCTCAGAGAGCCGTCCGCCGCGGCCTCGTCCTGCCGCATCACCAGCACCGTCACCGGAGGGGCCGTCCGGGGACTGGCGGTGCCCGGCCCCGAGCCATCGGACACAGCCTGCGCCTCCGTGCTGTCGCCAGAGCCCGGGTCCGCTACCGCGGCCCGTCAGCACTTGAGAAACACAACCCGGGACACCCGGGAGCCCGTACTACACCCGGGAGCGGAGCCGCCAACACTGCACTGCGCATGCGCGGCAGCGGTCGGAGCGCCTGCGCTTGGGAGCTCCGAGATTGGTGGGGCTGAACAGGTGCAAGACAGAACCGACTACGCCTGCGCAGCGGCCTTCTGCGAGCACTCGCTAGGCGCAGGCGGACCAAGAACCCGGCTAACTTCCAGGCAGGGTGGAGCGGCTGACAGAAGCACCGATTGCGCCTGCGCAACTGTCATCTGTTCGCCTGGCGCTTACCGGTTCGGAGGGCAGGGGACTGAGTTGGCTGTCTCAGGTATGGCCAGGAGACACTTTCTGCCTGGACCTATCCTCCCTGAAGGGTTCAAAGCACGTCTCTCCTGGAACGTCTCTGGGTAAATTAGAAAGGTTCCCGAAAGGCCCGAAAAGGAGTTCGAAACAACTCGAGGAGGAAACGGTTTATTTGACTAATGCATTCCAGTCAAGCACCAAGAGAACATGGAGGAAAGCTTGCGCACAAGCTCTCCTTCAGCTAGCTTTTCTACCCAGTGCCGACGCTCTGGTTTTTTCTGAATTCCAGTAATGGGATTGTTGGTTCATGTGACAGTTCTGTTTTTATTTTCCCCACAAGATGTACACTGACTTCCATAGGGGGTGCATAGGTTGGTGTTCACACTGGCAACGTCCAAGAGGTCCCTTTTCACCACATCTCCACTAGGGCTTGATATCTCTGATAATAACCGTTCCATCTGGGATGAGATAGATAACGCTGTGGTTTGCATTTGCACTTCTTCAGGATTAAGGTTGTTTGTGAACTAACTATATAGCCCATTTCAATAGGATTATTAGGGTTTTTTTTTTACTTGTTTTTATTATATTTGAATTCTTTAAATATTCTGATATTAACTACTTATCAAATGTAGTTTGCAAATATTTTCTCCCATTCTAGAGATTGCCTATTCACATGTCCTTTACTGAGCCTCACCTCCTAATAATGCCACTCCCTGGGCCAAGCATATTGAAACCACCACACTCACTGAACTTAGAGCTCACTGATTGATTAGGTTAAACTGTTTGACAAACTCTGTAAATCCAGCTGTTGAACCTGCCCCATTCCTACGGTTGCAGAGATGGATGACCATGGTGGGCTTCCAAATGGATGCTGGGGATGAAATTCTGGTCCTCATTCTTGGAAGGCAGTATGTGACCCATTAAGCTTTCTCCCCAGTGCATGCCCCCCCCCTCAGGTCATGGGGATCAAATTAATGCCATTATTCTTGTAAGGTAAACTCTCAACCAAGAAAGCACCTCTCCATCTTACTGCCACAGATTTGTACACAGCTCTGTTTATCTGTCATACACCTCGTTTATAAGATTGTTTCCTTTTTGGCACCATTTTCATCTAGCTTTGATATCAGGGTAATCTATACTTATTCCATTTAACTTTTAAGAATAATAGGTATTCATTATTCTTTAATTGTTTGCTAGGATTCAGCAGTGAAGCCAGTTGATGCTGGGTTTTGTTTTGGGGGATTTTTTTGTTGTTGCTGCTGCTGATTAATCTCATCTCTTTTTATTGTTCTGTAGGTTTCTCATTTCCTCATGATTCAATCTTAATAAGATATATAAATTTGTCTATTTTTTATAACCTAGGTTACCAGTTTGTTGATAGTTGTTTATAATATTTTATAATAATCCTTTCTAATTCTTCAATACCATTTCTACTGCTTCTTCTATCATCTTTGAATTTGAGTATTTCTTGTTCTTTTTAACTCAGTCTTAGCTGTCAATTTTAGATAAAGCTTTATTATTATTATTATTTTAATGTATGAGTACTCTGTTGCTGTCTTCAGACACACCAGAAGAGGGCATCAGATCCCATTACAGATGGTTGTGAGCCACCATGTGGTTACTGGGAATCGAACTCAGGACCTTTGGAAGAGCAGCCAGTGCTCTTAACCACTGACCCATCTCCCCAGCCCAGAGCTGTTGTATTTTTAAAGTTTAATTTCTAGGACCATAAAGTTAATTTATTGTAAACATACATTTTAAAGAATCAGTACATTTATAGAGGTACACAACCAACTTTGTAAGACATTTTGGTTCCTTGGTTTGTAATACTGGAGAGCCAGTCCTGGCTTTGTGAATGCTTGGCAGGTGCTTTACCACTGCAGCTAGATTACTAACCCTAAAACATATACCATACAGAATAGTTTTCTTGTCTCTTCTGAAGCAATCCCTGCTCCAACTCCCAGTCCAAGAAACCATTATCCTACTCCCAGTCTCTGGAAATTTGCCTCTTGTGGACCTTTTTTGTCAACATTGCCAACAGCACCCAGGAATCTGAGCTTTGGTTTCTCAGGTGTGATGAAGTTGACATATATTGTCTCTAAGCTTTTCCCTAAAGTCTGAATATAGATAGACAATTCCAAACTCACAATGGTTTGCCTTAATAAGGTTTTTAAAATTTGTAATGATACAAAGATAAAAATTTTTCAAGAAAACAGTATCCTCTGGGTCTGTGAAGCTTTAGTTTTGAAGTTCCCTATGTCAAGCACAGCTTACATGCTATAAATTAGTCAATCTGTGCTTTGTTATAGAGGTGCTGGCCTTGAACTTTGCAATCCAGAAAGAAACAATTTAAAAGAAAGATAAAATTTTGGTTAATCATGACAGTGTACTTTTAAGAGGACCTTAAAACTGGGCCAGGCGGTATGTGCCTGTGGATCTTAGCATTGGCGGCAGGACGAATGAGGAAGTTGTAAGTTCAAGGCCCCTCTGAGCCCCGTCTCAAAACAAGCAATGAAAAATCCCCCCAAAGAACAATAAAAAAGAATACCTCAAGTTACTTTCCTCCTAAAAATCCCACAATTCCTTGATTCATACATATTTCTAGAATTTAAAAGCACAGGAAGGCCATCTTTGCATAATCTTTGAATACCTTGAGGAAAAATGTCGGTAAGTGGTTATAGGGAGATTTAGTTAGAACTCTACATACTGTGAATAGCAGAATTAAATGGAAAAAGTCACCAGAAATAGACACACAATTTGAGGGCAGAGATTTTACGTTTTCTATAGTACATTCATTGAAATAAATGCTCCTTGAACTTGAGTGAAATGTCTGCTTCTGGTGTTAGTGATTTAATATTCTGCTGCCAAAGCTTTTAAAGTTAGTTTAAAAGCTCTCTGTCATGTTTGTACTTGGGTGCTTCATGACTTTGGCAGTAGAAACACCAAAAGCATTCCTGTCCATATGCATCAGGAGATGCTGGTGGCATGTAGCTCCTTTTCTAACGAGTGGGTAGGGAAAGCTTAGCTGGAGCTCAGGTCTTCTTAATTAAACTGACTAATCTTTCTTTGCCCTCAATGTTCTTTCCAAGACTAATTAACTTTTCAAGACTTAATTAACTTCTGTTGAAATACTGACAAGCATGTCTCAGATTTGTTTAAAAGCAGTCTGTGAGTGTCAAATGTTCACCATACCATCCAAATGGGGGCAGTATATTTCTTCATTAGTTTTGCTCAATCTATCCTTATGCTGGATGCTAGCTAGGTTATGCTGCCAAGCTGAAAATCTGAAGGTCCTCTGTGAACAAGCATTTTCCTGTACAGGTCATAACATTCTTAAAGTGCTCCTCTTCAAAGTGACAGTACTAAGAGGTGGGCCTGTGGGAGGTGATCAAGTAATAAGGGCATAGTTCTTGTGACTACAATAAAGTCCTGAGAAAAGATATTCCATGGCCTGGAGAGATGGCTCAGTTGATGAAAGGCTTACAACACTCACCTGAGGGTCAGAGTTCATATCTTCAGCACTCCTGTTCAAAGCTGGGTTTGATGTGTGTCTGTTACCTCAGTGCTCTGGGTGCATGGACAGATGGACTCCTGGAGTTCTGTCTAGCCTCGATGAACTCCAGGTTCAGTGAGAGATCTCTGGGCGCACACACACACACACATGCACGCACGCACGCACGCACGCATGCACACACGCACGCACGCATGCACACACGCACTTACAGCCATAGTCCTTGATCCTTCTGTCTTTTGTGGATCTAGCAAGAAGGCAGCCTTTTGTGTGCTAGGGAAGAGGCTTCCACTAGACAAGCTACTGGAGACTTGATCTGAGACTTCTTAGTCTCTAAAACTGTGAAGAATGCATAGTTATTGCTTACTTGTAAATCATTTACAGGGCAGGACCCCCTTCAGCAGACTAAACAGGCTAGCAAAACTACTTTAAAATCATTGCACTGTTGATAAAGCCATGAGATTTCCTTTTTCTACACTAAGACTGACCCCCTTCCTTTAAAATGCAGACCAAACATGGCTTCTCAATGGAGAAAGGGCCCTCGCCTTCTCTCTCCAGCCTTAGGAGGAGGGGAGAACACAGGCTCTGACTGAGAAAGGGGGGGTTGTACAAAGTGGGGGCATTATCCACGATGACGCTTGCCAAAAAATGTGCAGCAGGAATTTGATTAATTCTTTAGAACTCATTTCCTGTTTACAAGGACACAAGAAAGGAAAATACTAAACTCCAGGATGTGGAAGCAATTAGAAAAATTCCAAATGTGGATTCTAAAAGACAGATGGTATTAGATAATTATCATGAATTTTCAAAGGTATATTAATCCCATTTGGTTATAGAAGAGCTTCTCCTTGAATTCATAAGACTGATGATTTAACAACTCGGAAGTGAGTTGTTAAGATGACAGCATTTGACTGAGTTGATACAGCTGACACTCACACATACACACACATATCAAGCAGTTATGATAAAAAAAATTTACAAGTGCTGAATCTACGCTGAATCTTATAAGTTCATAGTATGGATGATATTCCTTTTTATTTATTTAATTTTAAAGATTTAATTTTTAATTTTATGTGTGTGAGCGTTTGTCTGAATGTATGTCCATACACCATGTACATGCCTGGTGTCCAAAGATGTCAGGAGAAGGCACCAGATCCCCAAGACTGGAGTTATAGATGATTGTAAGCCACCGTGTGGGTGCAGGAGGAATCAAACTTGGGTCCTCCAGAAGAACAAATAGTGAACCATTTCTCTAGCCCCTATAACATTTTTTTTTAAGTAATAAAGTTTAAAGTGATTTTTAAAAGAAGAAACAAATGTTTGTGCTCAGCCTACTTTTTCTTTTTCATACAGCGAAGGATTCTGGCCCAGGGAGTGGTACCATTCACACCGAGTGGGCCTTTGTCAATCCTGAGATTTACCAGAAGAAAAACCAGTTCCACCATCTGAGCCAAACTGAAGGAAGCTTTTATTAAATACTGACCAGGCTGGGCCTTGGTCAGGGCCACTCCCTGGCATTCCCGGCTGAGTGGTGACAAGACATGTGTTGTAGTGGCTATTTAAGGATAAAGTCACATGACCACCATATAGACTTGGCTGCTAATTTCCAGAACTACAGCTCCCAGCATTCTGAGGAATTACCTAGTCCTTGGACAGATGGACCTTACAGGTTAACTTTTGGGAATTACACCTTCCTGCTCAATGAACATAGTCAAGACAATCCCTCTTAGGCATATCTAGAGGCTATCTCCTAGGTGATTCTAGATCTCATTAAGTTGACACTTAAGATTAACCGTTACAGGCCCACCCCTGTCAACTTGACATCCAAATACATGAATTTAAATCACAACATTCTATCTCTTCTCCCCAAAGTAACACATCCTTACGATACAAAATACAACCCAGCTTCAAAAGTCCTCATAGTCTTTAACAATTCTAACAGTAAAAATCCATGTGATTAATCTGAGATACATGGCTGCTTCTTAGCTGTGAGTACCTTTAAAATATAAATCAAGTTACATCCTTCCATCATTAAATCCATCCAAAATGGAAGAATTGGGGAACAGCAAGGACTATTTGGATCCCAGGCTAAATCCAGCCAGGGAAATAGCAAATCCTGCAGCTCCATGTCCAGCATCTGGAGCTTTTCATGAAGTAGATTGGTCTCTGTATTGGCTGGTTTTGTGTGTCAACTTGACACAAACTGGAGTTATCACAGAGAAAGGAGCTTCATGTAAGGAAATGCCTCCATGATATCCAGCTGTAAAGCATTTTCTGAACTAGTGATCAGGGGGGAGGGCCCATTGTGGATGGTGCCATTCCTGGGCTGATAGTCTTGGGTTCTATAAGAAAGCAAGCTGTAATCACCACCACCACTATCCCTATATGTCACAACCATAAGAGAATAATTAAATAATTTGTAGTGATTGATAGGATAATTATGGTCACTCTGGTCCGTAGATTAGACCACCACAGGCACCCAGAGAGAATGGAACTGTTTGGGAAGGATTGGGGGCTGTGGCTTTGTGGGAGGAGCTGTCTCTGGGGTTGGACTTTGAGGTTTCAAAAGACTTCTGGGATTCCCAGTGCTTTGTCTCTGTCTCATGATTGTGGATCAGGGTATGAGCCCTTAGCTGGTCTGTTTTTGTTGTTGTTGTTTTGTTTCATTTTTTTGCTCTGACATCAGACCCTGTCCCTCTGAAACCATAAGCCAAAATTAAATGTTTTCTTTAAAAGGAAAAGAAAGAAAGAAAGAAAGAAAGAAAGAAAGAAAAGAAAGAAAGAAACAAAGCAAGCAAGCAAGCTGAACAAGTCAGGGGAAGCAAGCCAGTAAGTAACATCCCTCCATGACCTCTGCATCAGCTCCTGCTTCCTGATCTGCTTGAGTTCCAGTCTTGAATTCCTTTGGTGATGAACGACAGTGTGGAAGTATAAACTGAATAAACCCTTTCCTCCCCAACTTGCTTCTTGTCATGATGCTTGTGCAGGAATAGAAACCCTGACTAAGACAGCCTCCAAGGCTGTGGGTAGCCTTGCTTCCCCAGCTCTGCTGCCTGATGTGTATGGAGCCTCTCTTTAGACCAGTTCTACCCCTTGGTAGCTAGTCCATAGATGCATCATCTCCAATATCCTGGGGTCTCCTCTGCTACTCAAGCTTTACTCTCGCACCTCTCCTTGCAGGGACTTCAGTTCTAACACACATTCATGACTGTTCTCAGAAACTGGAGCAGGGTTCTGGATCACATTACTCCATCAACTTTGCATCTTTGATGCCTACCAATCAGTACTTTTTGGACAGTACTGGCAAGATCAGCTGCCAGCTTGTTGTGGCCTGGGTCACAGTGGTTTTAATGTGTGTATGTGTGTTGACCCTGAGGAGATGCTCCCCTAGGCAGTTGCTTCTGGGAAGCCGGGGAGCCATTCAGCTTAGGCTTTCTTCCTTTAAATGAATTTGGGTCTTCACAAGATGGAGCCTCTGATAGGTGGTGTTTCCCTCAGGACTCTTTTCAGAGAGATTAAAAACTCTACACAGAGAAATAGAGTTTGGGATGTGTGAGTGTGTGTATGTGTATATGTGTGTGTATATGTGTATGTGGGTGTAGAGATAATCTCTTGAGCACTGTGTAAAAACATTCACCTGTCAATAACGTTCTGATTGGCCAATAAACTGAGACATGATTATAAGGTGAAACATCTAGGAGAGCGAGAGAGCGAGAGAGTGAGAGAGAGAGAGAGAAAGAGAGAACTAAGGACCAGATAATCAGCCACATGGCAGGACTTAGAATAAATGGGATAATTAAATTATGAGCTATTTGGGGAACAAGCCTTAATCTATGACCTAAGCATCTACTCATAAATATAATTAAATCTCAGAGTCATTATTTCAGGGAACTTATGTACAGGTGGAAAAGCCTGTAGTTGTGTATGTGTTTGTGTGTGTATGCATATGTGTTACATGTATGTATGTGTGTGTTTCTGAATAAGGAAACACAACAAACAGTTATGAGTTTTAGAAATGAATGAATGAAAGACTGGAGATATCATTTAGTTGCCTAGCATCTGCAATCTCTGTAACAAAGAATATAAGGATGCAAGATGGAAGGCAAGACAATCCACTGTCTGTCCCATGGACTCTCTTGATAATGCACCATTTAACACTTTCCTAGATCTAGGCCCTTTCCAGAGCATCATTTTAATGCGCTTGTCTTTTTCCTATCTGAATTCTTGAATAATTATGAAATAAATGAATCTCTACATCTGATCTAGTAATATCTAAGCATAAACTATCTAACCACCCTACTAGTGAGTTAGATGGTAAAGCATTCTCTTTTGCTTTTTGCATGTGGGGCTTCCCATTCTTATTTTCATTTAATTTCCCTTGAACATGTTTCCCAAGATTTAACCTAAGTCCTAAGGAAATCCCATTTATCTAGCTTGAGTCTCTCTTTATTTCCAGTTTTCTTCTGCTTATGTTCTGACATTACCACTGATGTGATTTTAAAACCACTCCAGGGTTTCTGTGATATTTTGAGAAAGCATGTTCCCTAGAGACGGTATTTTTAAATTATCACCTTTAAATATTTTTAAGATTACATTTATTCAGTGTGTGTGGTTGGGGGCATCCTTGGAACCAAATCCAGGTCCTATGTAAGAACACTAAGAGCTCTTAACCTCTGAGCCAACTCTCCAGCAATTCACCACTTTCGTATTTCTGTAGAGCACATACAAATTAGGGTCATCATCTAGCCTTCCATCATTCCTACGATAATTATTAATTGCTACCAAAAGGTCTGTCCCGGTCTGCAGCTCCCCACGGCTTCAAGAGCATCAAAAGCAGTCCACCCACTTGACAGATCTACAATGACATGAGGATGATGGCCTTAGGTGTTAAGAGATTGCAATGCCTTGCATACTGCTGAGATAACTCTGTACTTAGAAAGAAAAGAGAACAGAGGCAGCTATGGGAAAAGGCAGTTTGCTCTAAATTTTGCAGAATCTAAGCATCTGAGACAACACTGTAGGGTCTGAGTTGCATGAACGATTTGATTATTATGGCATTGACCCTCAATTTGTTCATATCTGTCTTCAATCACAGTCCTATGGAGTCTCCTCTTATGTGGGTTTGGCATAGGGCTGCCAAAGCCCTGCGTGTCTGGGCCAAAGCCCTGCATGTCTGGTAGCAGATGTGACACTATGGTGTCTTGAGTGGTGCTGGGGAAGTTAGCTTTCACACTGCTGGGAACACATTGCCAGGTTAAGATGTTAAGGAAACAGAAAGTAAACAAGCAGAAGATAAGAATGTGTTATATACTGCTAACTGTGAAGAGAGGTGACAAATCTTGTCTTAATTACAAGTGAGATTCGGGAAGATATGCACAAATAAATGAAAATTTCAAATGTTTTCCACCCTGTTTCTTCTTTCATGTCTTTTTGAAGGATTCTCTTTAGAAGTTTCTCCATGAGAGTGAGTTGACCTTTTCACTTGTTAATTCTTTAAAACATCATTGTTTCATTTTCGTGCCTAACAAACAGTCTTTACCAGGAGCTAAGTGTGTGGCCCCCTAGGTGTATATTTTAGATTACCAGTTATCCTCTTTCAGAACGTTGAGAGTACCATTTCACCGTTTTTATCTGGATTCTGTCCTTGCTCCTGGGAACCCCAGTGTCAACCTGCTTACTCAAAGTAAGCAAACTTACTTTTTTTTCCTCCACTAATAAACTGACAATTTGTTGCCTTTGGAGTGCTGTGACTTCCCCATGAAATGTCTGGCTATAAATTGTCTGAGATGTTCTTGATCATGAACCACTGTGCTTCTAAAGCTAAGGGTTATTGTTGTTGTTGTTGTTGTTGCTGCTGCTGCTGCTGCTGTTGTTGTTATTTTAATCTTCCATTGACTCTGAAGAAGTCTTAGTCACTGTCCTAGTTAGCATTGTCAACTTGTCACAGCCCTAGAGTCATCTGAGAGGAAAGCCTAGATCAGGTTGGCCTGTGGTCTCTGGGGATTGTCTTGATTATTACTTGATTTAGGAGTGTTCAGCTCACTGAGGGTGACACCACCCCTGGGCAGGTGCCTTAGGATTGTATAAGAGAGCTAGCTCAGTGTGGATCTGTGAGGTAACTAGAGAGGGAGCCAGCAAGCAGAGTTACTCCATGGCTTCTGCCTCAATTCCTGTCCCGATATCCTTCAGGATGAAGTGTGACCTAGAAGAAACAAAAGTTTTCCTCCCGAGTTGCTTTTAGTCAGAGTGGTCTATCTAAGCAATGTAAGGGGACAGTGGAGTTAAGTGGATATCCCTTAAACACATACCTAGCTCTTACAATGCCATTTATAACTTGTGTCTGAACAGTCCTTCAGGAAATTTACCACTTTTGTGATAATTGCTTCTTTTTTTCTCTCTTATGTCTTTTGCATTCAGTAGCACACCAAATAGATATAAGATGCCACATTTTACCCTTCTGTTTAAGCCAAACAAATTTGTTTTGTGACTCAGCCAACCAATGTCATACAAGCAACTTTAAGTGCGAAACTGTATCACGGGCTAGAACTGACACCACCAAAGAATCTTCTAGAATTTTATTACATGTGCAATATTTACATGATTTGAGGTCCTACCATGTTTATTCCTAATTTGTCCCCTAAAGTTGCCTTTCTGTGATATCCTAAGTGCAGGACAAAGGAAAACTCTCTAAGTGGTGAGTAACATGAATCAGAAAGAATACAGTACCATCCAAAGTATGGGTTTCTAACTCATTTTAGCCACCACCACTACATCACTACCACCACCACCACCACCACCACCAGTACCAACATCACCCAGAAGTATCATCATCATCATCATCATCATCAGCAGCAGCAGCAGCAGCAGCAGCATCCTTTAGTTTAAATCTTCCATAAGCAAGAAGAATCAATATCCATTTTGTTTATAAACAAACTAGTCTTTGCTACATTGAATTATAACTTAGTGCATACACATGTTGTCATTGGTCAATATAATGTGTAGAAATTATTTTGGGCATCTTAGTTTGGGGAAAAATGCAGCATACTTTTCTCCACCAATGCTAATAAAACACTTTTCACTTAATAACTCACATTTAACATCACTTATAGTATTGTTAGCAGCATTAAGGAATGAAAGCCAGCCAGATGACTCAATGGGTTGGTGGGCTTGCCACCAACCTGATGAGCCTGGTCCCCAGGCCCTACACTGGGAAAGGAGAGAGCAGACTCCCACAAGATGTCAGACCTCACACATATGTTGTGGCATGTACCCTTCTCCCATTTTTTTTTGTTGTTGTTGTTAAATTTAAAAAAGAGTGAAAAATTCCTCTCCTGTATTCTTTCCTAATTTCATTTATATGTAAAGTTATTGTTGACTGATAACAACTTTCTTACTGTTCTTTTCACTCTCTGCCTCTGGATTACTTAACAGGTTTTGTTGAGGAAGACAGACAGACTTCCAGCCATCTCTCAGTGTTTGTCCCTTTCATGAATTGAAGAGTTTGGTATATCTGGTATTGCCATGAAATCTCAGATGCAACTCACCCATTGCACAAGCACCTGCAGTTCATGCTAACATCTATGCCTTGGGAACTTTTAGCTTCTCTTTCTTGTTGGAGGAATTTTTAAGTTTTCTTACTTTCTTAGGATTTAAGTGAGTGGATTAGCTGAGGATCTAAATGAATAGCTGTTAGGTTTTGGCTTCCCTATGTAGCTGTGTATATCAGTATTTTAAAATGGAAGTTTAGTTCACAAGCTTTTAGAGATGTGTGCCTCTGGCAGGTCTTTATGCTATCATTCCACTGGTTACTTCTGGTTTCTCTGTCCACAACCAGTCCTGAACTTGCCTCAGTTTCTCTTTCATGCTCATCTCTACCATAATTCTTCAATTTGTGGCTTTCCTATTCATTTAGATTTGGGGCAGCCTTCTTGAGTTTTATTTTTCATATTTTTCTCTTAGTGCAGTCTGTTGCAGACTCACTGTGGCTTATGGTCTTCTCACAGTTCTCTGCACCAATATTCAGGAAGGCTGGGCTCTGGATTGTTGAGAACATTGAGCAAATCTTAAACTAAGCTTGTATTATTTCTTATGGAAAACTGGTTTTTGAGATATGCTCTTTGTCTTGAATTTAATTATTTTAGGTACTAGGAATCTAGCCCAAAGCTTGTGCATGCTAGCTTCTACCACAGGTAGAGAGAGAGAGAGAGAGAGAGAGAGAGAGAGAGAGAGAGAGAGAGAGAGAG
>JADRCH010000160.1:4965742-5052888 GCA_019843965.1 Rhynchomys soricoides
GAGAGAGAGAGAGAGAGAGAGAGAGAGAGAGAGAGAGAGAGAGAGAGGCTGTAGCTCAGGCTGACTTGTGATCTTTCTTCTTCAGCCTTCCAAGTACCATGGCTTTCAGACATGTGCCGGCAGACTGGAAGACTTAGAATGCTTTCATAGCCTATTTATTCATGTGTTTGTCCATTTTAAGTAACACTCAATTTGATGAAGACTATTGCTACATTTTTCCTTTAGTGTCTGTGCACTTAAGACAGATTCTCGAAATCTATACTAGATGTTTAGGCTCATGTCGGTGGTTGGTACCTAGCAGTTATTTATCTATGTAGATGTGAAAAACTGAAGTGAGTTCTTTCCCAGTGATACCTGTTAGGTACCAGAATGCCATATGGAGAACATTCTGGAGTGGTGATCCTCATCCTGTGGGTCATGGTCACATACCAGATATCCGGCATATTTACATTAAGATTCATAACAGTAGTAGAATTATAGTTATGAAGTAGCAACAAAATAATTTTGTGGTTGGGGGTCACCACAGATGAGGAGCTATATTAAAGGTCTCAGCATTAGTTAGGTAGAGAATCACTGTTCTAGATGTTTTACATGATATACATGATTTCTGAAATGTTATTCCTGGACTAACAGCAGCTACATCGTTTGGGGACTTGCCAAACTGCAAAGTGTCTGTAGATTTCATGAATAGAGTCAGGAATAGGACCATGCAGTGTAGGTTTTAATGAGATCCCCAGAGAACTGCTGTAGATGCCCACATTTGAGAGCTAGCAATCTATACCAGTTTTTCTGAGGCAGCTCAGCTCAGTATGGAGCCCTAAGAACTTTCTCTAGGCAAGTTAGCTACTTGCTCCTCAGCATGGCCACAAGCAAATGAAAGAGATGAATCAGGGGGTAAAAGTTTGCCCAGATGCTCTGTGGATGTTTGTTGCACAGGAAAAAAAAATCATGTTTTTCCAGAGTGGAGATAACCGAAAATGTTTTCTTACTATTTTTCTGTCTACCTTTGATGTTCCATTGTAGAATATTGGGTATCTTTAGGAATTCATTCATGAACTCATTATTAACAGGTATTGGTATAGTTGTACACCCAGTTCTGTGTTAAAGATATAACAGTAAGCATCAGACATATCATCACAGAACAAACGAATTCTTTCTGTATAAAGAATTTACAAAGAACTGTTAGCTGAGTAATGAGACTAAGAACACAATTAAAAGTGATCAAAATACTTGATCAGACACTTCAAATGGTATATGCATTGCACTGGGAACATATTTTTAACATTACCTCTCAATAGAAAATACAAATTAAAACTCCAGGGAGGTAGGGTTATTACCCACCAAGATGGCTAAAGTTATAAAGAGGCAGATGATAGCAATGCTGGCAAGAGTCTGAAGAAGCTTGGATGTCTACACGCCAACAGTGGGCCTTCAAGATGGCACAAGTACTTGACAAGTGGCTTGTAACTTTCAATGGTTAAACTTTTTCGAGAAAAGTTCTAGAACATTGTGCTTTCTACTCCACTGCTCTGGAGATAGGGCTTGGATGCCAACATGAGATGGAACTGAACACTGACTTATTGTAGTTGACATGGGTAGGCGTGCTTTGGTAGTTACGGTAGTTAGTGTGTGCTAAGATGTAATCATACACAGACATGAGTTCTGATAGCATGTTTGTTTATATATTGGTGGTACTGGGGTTTGAAAGTGAGAGACCAGATCTTGGGTTCAGACTCCAACTTAAAAAACCTGATCTAAGGTTGAACTCAAGTTAATAGGCTGGTACCTAGCACCAGTTTCCAGGCTATCTCCCAACAAGACCTGCATCTAGCACCAGTTTCCAGGTTATTCCCCAACAAATCTACACCTTCAGGTTACAAGCCTGCCCCTAACACTTCACTCCCCACAACCACCAATCAGGAGAAAAACAGAAGTTAAGTTTTTGGTTTGGCTCCCAACACTAGCCAGTTATGTTAAAGGCCATAATGGCCCACCAATCAGATGTGTATCAAGCTAGATACCCCCTTCTTGCCTTTATAAATGCTTGCCTAAAACTAGGCTCAGGGTTCCACCTTCCTGCTGTATCAGGGTTGGCAGCGAGAGCCTAATGCGATTGCAATGGAATTGCCTCCTTGGTGGTCTTTTTAGGGTTCATGAACATTTCCTGGCACAACAAAAAACAGGACCTTTTGTATTCTAAGGAAGTATTCTATTACTGAGTTATATCTCTAGCCAAGTTTTATATGTTTAATTATTTGAGAAAGGGTTTCCTCTGTGTAGCCCTGGATATCCTGGAATTTGCTCTGTAGACCAGGCTGGTTTTGAATGTATAGAGATCTACCTGCCTGTGTCTCCTGAGTATTGGGGTTAAAAGCATGTGCCTCCACTGCCTGTCCCATTTTTTTATTCTCTAATCAATACAAAAATGTGCATATTTATAGGATACATGTATACAGTATACAATGTTTGAGTTGGGATAAATACATCTACCTTCCCAGAGATTTATCTTTCTGTAATGGTAAAAGCAGTCAACATTTTTTTCTCCTAGCTTTTAGAAAATATGATATATAATCTTTGTCTGTAGTAACCCTGCTGTGCATTAGAATGCATTAGTCAGAAATTATTTCTCCTGTGAAAGTAGAACTTAGTAACCAGTGACGAGTGTTTTCACACCTCATCTTTCACTCCTGCTGCCTCCCACTGCCAATGGTAACCAACACTCTACTTTCAACTTCATAAGATGAATATCTTTAGATACACATAGGAAAGAGCTATGTTTGTGGTGTGCTTGTCTTTCTGTGTCTGGCTTACTTCACTCGATAGAAAGACCTATAGTTCCATCCATGTGGCTGCAAATGACAGTATTTTTTCCCTTTTATGCCTAAATATATTCTATTTCATATGCATACATATTGCATAGAATACTGTTTTGTTTGTTTTGAGAAATCATTGTTAAATAGAACTCATCCTATGACTTCCTGTTAAGCAGAGCCTCTTTTGTTATGCAGACAACACAAATCTGTTTAACATGAGGGCTGTTTTAATTTTTGTAAATTAGGAAAATGAAGCATTTTCCTCATTATACATGCTCACATTTCCCATTTTTTTGGCTTTATGGTTGGCAGCTTCTATTTTATCACATAGAAGGACATGTATAGTCACGACTTTCCATCTAGTGTGTTGTAGTCAGTATCTTTCTCAATACTGCTTCACAATTCACTTATAGCAATCTCTTTGAACATCATTAACTTTGGGATCATTCTTTTCTCATGCTTCTCATACTGAGGATACTCTGAAGACCTCTACTCTGTCTATTTGATGCATGATGCTGTTTCATTTGGATATTTCTTTATTATTTTTATCCAGATGACCTGTCAGGTGGGAGAAAGTGGGATGTTGAAATCACCCACTATTACTGAGTTCGAGTTAATCTGTGTCATGAACTCCAAAGTCTGCTGTTTATGAAATATGTGCCAGAGTTTGGTGTATATATTTTTCAAATTCTAATATCTTCACCATTAATTGTTACCTGATCAAAGGAAGTGTCCTTTATCATTTCTGATTTGTTTAATTTGAAATCCATTTTGATAGCTATCAGGATAGCGACATCTGATTGCTTCCTTGTCCCACTTTCTGGAAAACCATTTTTATCTTTTATGTTAAGGTGCTACCTACTTTTGAAAGTAATGTGCATTTTTTTTTTTTTTTTTTTTTTTTTAGAAAACAGAAAGATGGATTTCATTTCTTGATCCTTCCACTAAACCTGTGTCTTTTGGTGGGGGAGTTGAAGCAATAGATACTTAAAGCTATTGAAAGATGTGTTGTTGATCACTGCCATTCTGTTCATATCTTTGTCAGTGGTCAGGGGTCTTGACATTTTCAGACTAAATTTTACCCCAAGGAATCAGAGGATATCATATCAGAAGTTGGTTACATTATCCCCTTGAAATATAAACTTGAACACCCTCTTTCTCTCTTAGCTAGACTTGACTTAGGAAGGGGCACTACTTTGCTAGCAACTTGGTGTCTTTGGACACCATTATAGTCTAGAGCATCTAGCCCTTGCCAGTCTTATGCTTTGGACATGATAAATAAAGAATACAGCATGGAGATGGCCGTAGCCATCATCCCATGCACTTTTGGAGAAGCAGTGTCTCCATTGGTGCCTTCATAAAACATTGATTTGGAGGAAAGGAATACAGACTTCAGGTCCCTGGCCTTGGCCAGTGCTCCATCTCCCAGTTTGCCAGATGGCAGGCATACTGACACCAACTCTTCCATTTTCACAGCCAATGACATGTTTTCACATCTATCACCCTCTGTCTGTAGCCCTGGGAAACAAAAAGGAGATCTCAAAGGCAGGGCTCCTTCGACTTCTAGAACCCTTCATGGTAAACTGCTTACTGAGTTGCTGTCCTCCCTCCTCTTTGGCCAGCAAGACTGGCTCGGTTACCTGGACATGATCCACCCAACTCTAGATTCTTTTGGGCACCATTATGGTCTAGAACTCTAGTCTTTGCCAGTCTTGTGCTTTGAACATGGCAGATAAAGAATACAGTGTGGAGATGACCACAGCCATCACTTCATACACCAGTGTCTCCATTGGTGCCTTCTTCAAAAATGTTATCAAGCATAGACCTTCATTTTCGGTCACCAAAACTGGAATCTTTAGACTCTGTTTCTGAGCTGTGTAGCTTTCAGACAAACAAACTGAAATCTCATGCACCATAATAGGCTCTCTCCAGCCCCTACTCTGTCTTTATTCACCATCAACAACCTACTTATAGAGTACTCTGTCTTCTATGCTCCAATCTCACCCTCTCATTCATGCCCCTCAGGTTCCTGTTTTGTGTTCTGACCCTGTTAGTCCACCAACACTGATCTGGCTGATGTGACTAGTAATTTCCACCTACCAAATTCTATGGGTGTTTTTCAGGGTATCTTTATTTGACATTGTTCTCTGATTATGGACAGTTCTCTTCTATCTGGCAACCTAGCACTGAAACCTATGTGGTTATTTTCTACTTTGTAGACAGTGTTGTTCACAAAAGTTCAGAAACTTGCTGTTTCTTCTTCTCCAGCCTTCTCTTGCCCTGGATATATCTCACAATGACCTGGTTGTGTTTCCATATATCAGGGCTACTTAGTTCTGCTTTGTTTAGTTCTTAAGATTCGCAGCAACAGTAGGGCTGAGTGTGAGGTCCCAAATGGAGGAGTTGGAGAAGGGACTGAAGGACCTGAGGGAGTTTGCAGCCCCAGGGAGGCAGCAACAGTGGCAACTGGCCTGATCCCCCAATACTCCTCGAGACTGGATCACAAAGAATACACATGGAGGGACCCATGATGCTGGCCACATATGTGGCAGAAGAGGGTCTTGTTAGCCATCAGGGGGAGGAGAGGTCCTTGGGCCTGAGAGTGTTAGATCCCCCAGTAGAGGAGAATGCCAAGGAGGGAAGAGGAGAGTGGGGGGGTGGATGGGTGGGAGAATACCCCCATAGTGGTAGGGGAAGGGGAAGATGGAATGGGGAGGTTCCAAAGGGGAGATCTGGAAAGGGGGAAACATTTGAAATGTAAATAAAGTAAGATAAAAAAAGATCATGTCTTAACTGCAAAGCTCAGATTGTCCCCCAACTTGAGATCTCCCTGCCTGCTCCCCACAAGAGCTAGGGTTATAGGTGTGCATCAATGTGCGCAGTCTCTGGTCTTTACATACGCCATGCTCTCTAAGAGTAAATTAGAAGGAATTGGTGACACGTGTTCTATGGAAAACACCTTGTAATACTTCCACTGTATTAAAAAGTTTCTTCAACACAGGGAGAGTTAATTGAGGTTTCACTTAATGATTTTACAAGGACTCAGCAATCCTGTAAAGAACCAAGCCCCAAAGTAGCTATGTTCACTTCCTATGGATTCTAGAACAAATTAACACGTAAACATAGCAGCTTAATATGACAGAAATTTGTTATCTCACAGTTTTAAAAGCCCAGCATGTCAAATCACAGTGACAGAAGGCTAGATGTCCCCATTCTCTCGTGGCAGCCACACTCCACTGGGCTCTCAGTCCCAGCACACCAGTCTCTGCCATGGTTTTTGTCTTCTTTCATCCATTTCCACACTCTCTCAGCCTCTCTCCTATAAGACACATGTGACTGCACTGATGGTGGTCCTGGATAAATTAGCATTCCTCATCCCCAAATCTTTGATTTTATCACATCTATACAGTTAAGAAAAATGGGGGACAGGGTAGATAACAGTCAGTTTCCATGGATAAGGATGTGGGAGGGTCTATGTTTCAGCCTACCATGGTGTCCTTAAATGCATCCTAAGAGCGGTGAGTGATGGATTTTCATGAAGAGTACTTGGATTTGCTTCGTGACTGGGAATGTTGGTCAATGCATATACAAGGTAAAGATTATGCAGTACCTTACTGCCCACTGCTTTGTTGCTGAGCCAAACTGTGGCATAGATGATGTAGTTCAGAAGCAGTCTCTCTCTTTTTTAAAAAATAAAAATAAAAAAATTCATTCTTTTCTTAGGTACCTCCCTACTTGTGTGCCTGTACAGATGACAGGGAAGTGGTATCAAATACAAGTTCAGTATAAAGCACCAGAGGAGTCCGATACCATTCTCTACGAAGATATCTTACCTTCTTGGAAGAAGATGTATCTTATCATGCACTCCTTAGTTCTTCAGGATAGATGGGAGGAGTAGGATTGTAATGGGTCTGGGTCCTAGGAATTAGAACTCCTACAGGATATGTGAAAACGGCCAGTCCTATGAGTCCTGGTCCTGGCCCCAAGAGAAGGCAAAATCTACACATGCAGACTTCCTGGCTTCTGCTTTCTACAAGTCAGAACTCCTCTGTGGATGAGGTGAAAGGCTCGATCAGCCTTTCTTCCAGGGAGGGCCCCTCTCAAAGAGACACGGAGGCCGCTGTCGATGCAATTTGCAAGAGGTTTAGGTTTATTAACCAGAGCTGGGGCCGCCCTGCACCGTGAGGAGAGGCGACCCCGTGGGCTTTTACACAAGTATTTTTATACAGTTTAGAGGGTAGAATACAAGCACAGTAACCCGGCGCATTTTCATTGGATAGCGCTCTTAACCTTTAAACTCATTGGTTCGAGCCTGTGAGAGGGTTATCTTGTTCTTGCAGCTACTTTATGGTATGGTGAGTTGGGGTCCAGCACAATTACCGGAAGGGGGTTTGTGCGCATTCCAGGAGGAGTTGGGTGTTGGAGCTTGGGTCCCTTCTATCTGATCTCTTTCTCACAGGTAGACATAGTGACACCTCTCCCTTTCCAGTTTTGGTCCACACTGTTAAAAAATACATACACAAACACACATGTGCATGCACATGCGTATATGTAATTATTTTTCTTGTTGAAGTTAAGCATTTGGCCCAGTGCCAGGGATCATAGGTGCCATTTTGTATTAATCACTTTTCAGTTGAAGTGATAAAACACCATGACTGGAAACAATTCAAGTAAGGAAGAGTTCAATTTTCCTTCAAGATTACAGAGGGATAGAGTCCATCATGATGGGGAAAGCATGGCAGCAGTCAGCAAGACCAGGGAGCTGGGTGATCAGATTTCCAATCAACCATACACAGGAAGCAGGGAGAGAAAACAGGAAGTGGGAGAGACTATACAGCCTCAAGACCACCCCCAGTGACATATGTTTCCCAGCAAGGCTCTACCTCCTAAAGATTCCATAGCTTCTCCAAGCCAGGCCACCCTACACCAGAGCCTATGGAGGAATCAGCCTTCACAGCCCTGACTGCAATGACCACAATCCATATAAATGAGAAACTGGTTCCCACTCAACTTTGGAGATTATGTTAAAGTGAAGGGAGACTTGAACATCACAGATGATCACATGAAAAGTAAAGCTCCTCTTCATGGTTGCAGGAAAGTATTGTGGGTCTTCCAAATGACTGGAAGCTTTTGCAACAATCTTTCACTTTAACACGTGCAGAGAGGCAGGAAACATCCTTTAGCAGGTAGCAGCGATACTAGCTAGCCTTTGGGGTTGTATGCGGGAGGTTCAGCATCAGCCCTTGTTCTTGGAGAGAATACAAGATGGTGCCTGCTGTGATGCAGGAAGGAACTTATGTGGGGACAATTAGTTAATTTACATAGATCAATTCCCCAGTTCCTAAATCCCAAACCTGAATATTTGTTCGTTTTTTAAATGCTGCTTCCTAGGTCATGTGTACAGCATTCTATCACAGTTGGGTATTTTTTGGAATAACCCCCCCTCCTTAAAATAATTCCTGTAACACTGAAAATAAGACAGCTTTGCACTGATTGGACCTCTCACGTATGAGAGGGAATTCAATAGTAGTAAAAGAGTGGATTTGTAAGGGATGAGTCACCAGTGGGAGGAAGGACGACATGTGTAAATTTTCAGACTGAAAGATGTTTATATGTCTAATAGTGTTAAAAATAAATGTGCAAATTTTTCCTTGCCACAAATGGGTGTGGTTTGGTCTGTTCCTTGGAGATTTAAATGGGTTTGCTACTCGGTCTGTGGTGGTTTGAATATGCTTGGCTGGGGGAGTGGCACTATTAGGAGGTGTGGCCTTGTTGGAGTAGGTGTGGCCTTGTTGGAGGAAGTGTGTCACTGTGGGGATGGGCTTTGAGACCCTCCTCTTAGGTTCCCGGAAGTCAGTCTCCTGTTTGTCTTTGGAACACGATGTAGAACTCTCTGCTCCTCCAGCCCCATGCCTGCCTAGACACTGCCATGCTTATCACCATGATGATAATGGATGGAACCTCTGAACCTGTAAGCCAGCCCCAGTTAAATGCTGTCCTTATGGGTTGCCTTGGTCATGGTATCTGTTCACAGCAGTAAAACCCTAACTAAGACACACACACACACACACACACACGCACACACACATGTTATATAACATATATAATATAGTAGATCTCATTTTAGTTTCTGGAAGAGCCTCCATATGATTTTCTATAATAACTCTACTAATTTATATTCCTAGTAACAGTGTATAGGAATCCCTTCCTCACATCCTCACCGGCATTTCACATTCATTATAATTCCTGAGGGATAGAATTTGATAACAATTGGCTAGCATATCAGCTTCTGCAATAGAGAGTGCAAGCCATCTGTCACAGCCAGGGAAAGCACCAGCAAGCATTTGTGGGGGGTGGTGCTTCATTATTCTGAGAACAACCTGTTATCTTTGGGAAGGACTCATTTTCACATAAACCCACTCACCACTGACAGAAATGACTGGCTGGAGAGGTGGCTCAGTGGTTAACAACACTGTCTCCTCTTGCAGAAGACCTGTGTTCAGTTCCCAGCACCTACATGATAGATAATAACCACCTGTTACTCCAGTTCCAGAAGGTCCAGTGCTCCCTTCTAGACCTCCCTCTTGTGGTGCACACACATACAAGCTGGCAAAACACCATGCACATAAAATAAATAAACTGTTTTTAACAGTGACTGTCAAGAATAAGTAATTATGACAACAGAAGAAGAAAAGGTACTGCACTTGTCTTGGTCTCTGAGCCCCATGTTTGCTTAATTGATGGTAGAATCAATGGTGACGTGTTTGGGTGACCTGCTAAGAACAAAAAGGACAAAACTAGCATCGGCTCTGCAAAAACCATGGGCAATATTGAGTGTCTTCTTAAAAAGTATTTTATTTATAATTATGTGTATGTGGAAGAGGCATATGCATATGAATGTAAGTCCCTGGATGTCAGAGGCATGGGATATCTGCAGCTGGAGTTAAGGATGGTTTTGAACCACCTGATGTGGGTGCTGAGAACTGAACTCAGATTCTATGCAAGAGCAGTTCATATTCTTAGCTGCTAAGCCATCAGGCCCAAGAATGGCCTTCTACCAATTATGCTACTCAGAACTGGGAGTGGGGAATGATCTCTTTAAAAAAAAAAAAAAAAGAACACTAATAAAATGTTCATTTTTTTAGGATATAAATACTATCTGTGTTTTTGTATTGGCTTTTTGCCCCTTCCTTATATGCTTTTGAATAAAAATAAAAAGTTCTATGCTTTTTCCAGAAAGCATTTTTTTTTTGTCTCTTTGAGATGGAAATGAAACTACATTTGTTTCTGGAAAAGTTCATAATTGTATTAAAGGACTTAATTATTATTGTTTCTCTATCTATCCAGGAATCTCTAAGAAAACAAAGACCTGTAGAAGCTAAAGTTAGTGACCAAGTGGAGCAGTATGCCTATACAATTCCTATAGTTCAGAAATCTCCGAGTGTAATCTACCTACAACATAGCTGGGGATTGTTGTTGTTCAGTTTAGGGAATAATGAGAAGGAAAAAGTGTCTGTCCACACACAGACCTCATATTTTTCAGAATATTTTCTACTTGAGATTGGTTGAATCTGTCAATATGGAGCCCAGTAACACAGATGACGGACTGTATGTGGAATGTTCTTTTTGGCTTGGTATTTAGCAGTACATCTACTTTGGGCTCAATATTATGATATATGTTTGACATGAAAAATAGAATTATATAGAGTTTTAGGGTTCTATTCAACTTCTGAACAAAAAGAAAGTTGGGAGTTGGTACTGAAAATAAGCCCAGAAAACAAATTCTGAGGCAATGAAGCAGGTTGTGAAAATCGTGGTAAATCCTAGGGTTACATAACCGAGTCTCACTCTTCTTTCCTCTTCCTAAAAAACCTGGAACCATTTTCCTCCATCCAGCTTTTCCCTTCTTTCTTTCCTTGTTGGCTGAAGAAATTTGGGAGTTTGACATTCACTTTCCCATTTCTGATATTGGCTGTTAGAACCTGGCCTAGGAATAAACACAGCAACATCTCTTTTTTGCTTGTGTAGAGCTAAGTCAGCACAGATTTCAAGGGCAGGGCAGTGGTGATGAAGAGACCACCATGTTTATAGTCTGCTACTCACTAACCAGCTGTGAGGGCCGCTAATCACTCTATTGAGATGGAACTGGATTTTACTCAGGAGCAGTCACAGACACATGCCCTGTTTTACCCTCTAAAATGCATTTAATGGACACCTTTATCCATTCCTTTAGTAATCTTACAAGTACTTATGACACACTTGGTCTGTGCCAGGTCTGCTTGAAAAGTTCTGGAGGTCTTTGGTTCTATTCCATTGATCTACCTGCCCGTCACTGTACCAATACCATGCAGTTTTTAATCACTACTGCTCTCTAGTACAGCTTGAGGTCAGGGAGGCTGATTCCCCCAGAAGTTCTTTTATTGTTGAGAATAGTTTTTGCTATCCTGTGTTTTTTGTTATTCCAAATGAATTTGAGAATTGCTCTTTCTAGGTCTATGAAGTTGGGATTTTGATGGGGATTGCATTGAATCTGTAGATTGCTTTCGGCAGGAAGGCCATTTTAACTATATTAATCCTGCCGATCCAGGAACATGGGAGATCTTTCCATCTTCTGAGGTCTTCTTCAATTTCTTTCTTCAGGGACTTGAAGTTCTTGTCATACAGATCTTTCACTTGTTTGGTTAGAGTCACACCAAGATACTTTATATTGTTTGTGACAATTGTGAAGGGTGTCATTTCCCTAATTTCTTTCTCAGCCTGTTTATCTGTCGAGTATAGGAAGGCTACTGATTTGCTTGAGTTAATTTTGTATCCAGCCATTTTGCTGAAGTTGTTTATCAGCTGTAGCAGATCTCTGGTGGAGTTTTTCAGGTCACTTAAGTATACCATCATATCATCTGCAAATAGTGATATTTTGATTTCTTCCTTTCCAATTTGTATTCCTTTGATCTCCTTTTGTTGTCTGATTGCTCTAGCTAGAACTTCGAGTACTATATTGAATAGATAGGGACAAAGCTCAAGTCCAAGTGGATCAAGGACCTCCACATAAAACCAGATACACTGAATCTAATAGAAGAGAAAGTGGGGAAAAGTCTCAAACACATGGGCACAGAGGAAAAGTTCCTAAACAGAACACCAATGGCTTATGCTCTAAGATCAAGAATCAACAAATGGCACTTCAAGAAGTTGCAAAGCTTCTGTAAGGCAAAGGACACTGTAAATGGGACAAAACGGCAACCTACAGATTGGGGAAAGATCTTTACCAATCCTACATCTGATAGAGGGCTAATATCCAATGTATACAAAGAACTCAAGAAGCTAGACTCCAGAGATCCAAATAACCCTATCAAAAAATGGGGAACAGAGTTAAACAGAGAATTCTCAACTGAGGAAACTTGAATGGCCGAGAAGCACCTAAAGAAATGTTGAACATCCTTAGTCATCAGGGAAATGCAAATCAAAACAATCCTGAGACTTCACCTCACATCAGTCAGAATGGCTAAGATCAAAAACTCAGGTGACAGTAGATGTTTGCGAGCATGTGGAGAAAGAGGAACACTCCTCCATTGCTGGTGGGAATGCAAGTTAATACAACCTCTCTGGAAATCAGTTTGGCGGACTCTCAGAAAAATGAACATAATACTACCTGAGGACCCAGCTATTCCACTCGTGGGCATATACCCAGAAGATGCTCCAACATGTAATAAAGACACATATTCCACTATGTTCATAGCAGCCATATTTATAATATCCAGAAGCTGGAAACAACCCAGATGTCCCTCCACAGAGGAATGGATACAGAAAATGTGGTACATTTACACAATGGAATACTACTCAGCTATTAAAAAACAATGACTTCATGAAATTCGCAGACAAATGGATGGATCTTGAAAATATCATCCTGAGCGAGATAATGCAGTCACAAAAGAATGAACATGGTATGTACTCACTGTTAAGTGGTTATTAGCTCAAGAGTTCAAAATACCTGAGTCACTTCACAGCAACAATAGGGTGGAGTGTTAGGTCACAGGTGGAGGAGTTGGAGAAGGGACTGAAGGAGCTGAGGGAGTTTGCATCCCCAGAAAGGCAGCAACAGTGGCAAGTGGCCTCCCTCCCCCCCCATACTCCTGGAGACTGATCCACCAACCAAAGAATACACATGGAGTGACCCATGGTACTGGCCACAAATGTGGCAGAGGAGGGTCTTGTTAGACATCAGGGGGAGGAGAGGCCCTTGGGCCTGAGAGTGTTAGATTCCCCAGTATAGAAGAATGCCAAGGAGGGAAGATGAGAGTGGGTGAGAGAATACCCCCATAGTGGCAGGGGGAGGGGGGAGGGAATGGAGAGGTTCCAAAGGGGAGATCTGGAAAGGGGGAAACATTTAAAATGAAAAAAAAAATGAAAAAAAAATATAAAGAAAAAAGAAAAGTTCTGGAGGAAGAGATGAGAAGAAGAATCTCCTGATTCGAATAAAGTCACTTTATATGGAGGAGACTTTAAGATGTTATAGTCCTAGCAAGCAGTGTTACCAATACCAACATTTTAAAAGTAAAATACAACAGGGGCTTGGGAGAGGGGTCAGTGGTTAAGAGCAATGGCTGCTCTTGCAGAAGACCTAGGTTTGATTCCCAGCACTTACATGGTGGCTCACAACCTTCTGTAACTTCAGTTTCAGGGATCTGGTGCCCTCTTATGATCTCCATGAGCATGGAGATGTGTACATACATGCAGGGGGAAGCAGCTATACACATAAATTTTTAAAATCTTAAAAAATGAAAATGTTATAATATTAAGATTTTGTTACAGTAATGTCATCTCTTTTTTTGCCTCTTAAGGAAGGGTTACTAAACTTTCATATTTTGAGATTAGCATCCTTGCTTTAAGCATGAATCAAAGTGGTCCTTTATAATTAGGCTCTGGATTGTGGCTCAGCTGCTGTGAACTTGACACAAGGACAGAAAACATCAAAGCACAAGATCCATGTGGGGAAAATCTCTCGCTCTAGAGACTGTCTTCCTGGTATTTCCCAAGGCTTAGTATTTGTGTCCTTCAGACCCTGCCTTCATCCCTCTATGCTTCCTTCCTTGAGCATTATTTACATCTGTGTTGGTCTGAAGACAGAAACAGCTATGCTATCATCCAGCCTTCCGAGGATTCAGATGTAAATCCATTGTAGTTATGCATTTGCTAATGTTGCAAATGCTCATAGTGTCAATGTTCCATAAGAGCCAGTTCTAATGTCCTTACCAGTGTGTCATGGCCTCACCGAGGAACCCTTGGTTTTGTTTGTTTGCATCTTCCCGGACAGAAACTCTATGCTCATTAAAGATTATGTCCCCACTCCTCCCCACCCCAGCTCTTAGAATCATCATCTTCTTTTTGTCTCCATGAACTTGGCTATTTTACATATTTCAGACAAGTGGAATCATACCACACTAGCCCTTCTGTGTATCTCAGTCTGATGTCTTTAAGGTTCAGTAATGTTATGGAGTCTTGGAACTTTCTTCCTTTTTCAACTAGTAGAATGCCCCATTGTACATCTGTGTATGTGCGTTTTGTTGTCAGGCTGCCTGGGGATGGACAGTTGGGTCACTCCTTGCCCCCAGTTTTGCTACAGTGAACAAAGTTGCTGTGGCCGCTGATGTTCAATACTCCTCTCATATTTTGCTTTCAGCCCTAGAACTGCTGGAAATAATGTCATTCTGTGCTATGCCTAACATTTTGAGGAAGCATCATGTTGACTTCCTCCTTGTGGCTTCACACGGGTTCACAGCAATCTATGAGGGCTGTACTTCCCTGCATCCTCACACATACCTGTTATCAGCAGTTTATTTCTTTTAACTAACTGTCATCTTTTTTTTTTTTTATATGAATTACCATCTCTGTATGGTTTTTCTTTGTGTTCCATAGCAATTTGTAACACCAAACATCTTTTTTATGAGTAATTGACATCTTTAGAGCTGTGTTTATCTTTTAGTCCTTTGGGTTTTTTTAGCTGAGACTCTAGTTTTCTGTTGTATTGTGAGTAGTAGGTTTAAAGCTGTATTAGCCTCTTACTGGTTGTCTGACTTGCCAGTGTTCTTTACCTTTCTCTAGGCTGATTTCTTGTTTTGTTAGTAGAGCCTAAATGCTTATAATTTTGATGAAGTCCAATTTATCTGTATTTTCTTTAATTGTCTGTGTTGTTTGTGTCATATTCAGCAAGTTGTTATCAAATAGCTTTGCTGATGACTAACATATATTCTAAATTATAAACTTGAATTATATACTAAATATAGATAAATCCAAGTTCTAAAGAATGAGGCAAAATTATGTCATTCTATGCATTATCATTGATTGAATAAACTATGTTTTTTAAAAAGTCAGAACTTGAATTTAAGTTCTGGCTGTAAATTTTGTTTCTTTGCATAGTTTTTTTTTCCCCATGGTGGTCACCCCTCAAGAGAGCTTATGTCCAAACCAAGGAAGCTCAAGTCTAAAGCAAGAATTGGAATGTCTAAAGTGAGTATGTCTATGTTCAGTGCAAATATGCATATGCCCAGTAAAAACATAGTGGCACTCAGTGCAAAGATATATTTTCCCAATATGAAGTTGCCAAGGCAAGACCACTTATGTCCAATAAAAAGATGCTTATGTACAATACAATGGTGTTAGTTTCCAAATTAAGGATGTCTATTTCCAGGTCTGTGTGCATCATAGGTTGTACCTATTACAGGTTACTTAGGTCTTTAATTTCCACTTTATGGGTTATGCAGAAAATTTTTACTGGAAGTTACTCACAGATATCCATTATCCTTTATGTCATCAAGTCAATTAGTTACACGTGCTAAGTCATCAAAATATTCTACATTTTATAATTTTTTTTTTATAAATTGGTCCAGACTTTCTGAAATTGCACCAGTAAAAGATTTTAAAATAGACTTAATTTTTTTTTTCAATTTTAAAATTGTGAACAGAAGGGTCATTGCAGGTGGCACACTTTATTTTAAATTTCATGATTATATAATTATGTAATTAATTCCAAGCATCCATTTTCCAAAATATTCTCCTCATAGCACATCTCCTTTAAGAAGTGGCAATCTCTAATTCATTATTAATATGGTAGCCTTATGCTGAAGGAAGTAATTAAAAGTATTTATGGCTGTTTTGAGTCATCTCTCATTTCCTGACAGCTTCTTGTCATCACAGACAGCAAATTTAGACCTGATGTTTGTATAATAAAAAAGTATAATAATTCCTTTTTAGTAAGTATTCTAGGTATTTTGCCAAAAATAGCCCTCCGTGTTATTCAAAAGTTAAGGCCATTTTCCATGCTATTGCAAGTAGTGAAAAATGTCTCTTATATTTCAGAATTCTTGTTTTTGTGGAAAGTGGCAACATTTTTCAAAACTACTTCTAGCACTTAGCACATTCCTGGAACATGTTGACTGCAGATGCTGTAAAATAAAATTTGTTTGTGGAGAAGTCTCTTTGATTTTACCTCAGAATGTATTTTATTTTTTAAAATTTTTTCAGAATGTGCTTTATGACATTTAAATTAGCCTTTAAATTAAGAATATTTTAAAAAATAAATAGCTCACTTCTTTTTAAAGGTGCAACAGAAAAAAATATCTTCTTTGTTGTGTTCTAGTTATGCACAAAATGAGTTATTTTTTACTTCCTAGGACCCCACTAGGGTGGGGATGTCCTAGGACCCCTTCCTCATGTCTGTGCAGAAAACCATCCTGTCCTGTACACTCTGTATGGCTTCCTGTATGTTTCCAGAGAAGTTTCAAGTGCATTATGAACATTTCTCACGTCTGTCTGTGCAGGAAGCCATCCTGTCCTGTACACTCTGTATGGCTTCCTCTGTGTTTCCAGAGAAGTTTCAAGTGCATTATGAACATTTAGCCCGTCTCCATATAGATTTATTTGAATTTTAATAGATTTTTCAACACAATTGGAAGAATAAGTAAACAGTTGCCCAGTCATGTCTGACTTTCTTTTTCGTCTTTCAGTATTAAGTAAGAAGACCCTAAAGACACTTCAGAACATTTTCATTAGTGTGATGAATTTTGTGAACATCAAGGATTGAAGGCTTGAGGCCAGCCAGGGCTTCAGAGACCATATTTCAAACAAAACAAAACAATAACAACAAAAGAACAAACAGTGTAGGAAAATTGGGCTTCCCATAAGATGATTGTAGACAACCATCAACAACCATCAAACGATGGGACTGGAATTGCCATCAGGATCTGGATCAGACATCAAAGAGATCTCCAGACAGGTAGAGAAACACATTGCAACTGTACCTTAGCCAAAAAGATCTACCAAACAGGAAAAGAGCGTGGCTTCTTTCCCAGGAAGGGTAATCTCAGGGCACTAAGAGAGCAAAAGGGGTGGGTGGGAGGTGACTTAAGACCACTCCTGGGCATATACCCAGAAGACACTCCAACATGTAATAAGGACACATGCTCCACTATGTTCATAGCAGCCATGTTTATAATAGCCAGAAGCTGGAAACAATCCAGATGTTCCTCAATAGAGGAATGGATACAGAAAATGTGGCACATTTACACAATGGAGTACTACTCAGCTATTAAAAACAATGGCTTCATGAAATTCGCAGGCAAATGGATAGAACTTAAAAATATCATCCTGAGTGAGGCAACTCAATCACAAAAGAACAAACATGGTATGGACTCACTGATAAATGGATATTAGCCCAAAAGTTCTGAATACCCAAGATTCAATTCACAGACCATAAGAAGCCTAAGAAGAAGGAAGACCAAAATGTGGATGCTTCAGTGTTTCTTAGAAGGATGAACAAAATACTCACAGAAGGATATATTGGGAGGCAGAGGCAGGTGGATTTCTGAGTTCGAAGCCAGCCTGGTCTACAGAGTGAGCTCCAGGACAGCCAGGGCTGCACAGAGAAACCCTGTCTTGAAAAACCAAACAAAAAAAAAAAAAAAAAAAAAAAGGATATATTGAGACAAAGTGTGTAGCAGAGACTCAAGGAAAGGCAGTTCTGAGACTGCCCCACCTGGGGATACATCCCATATACACCCACCAAACCTGGATGTTCTTGTGGATGCTGGGAAGTGCTTGCTGATGGAAGCATGATAAACTGTCTCCAGAGAGGCTCAGGCAGAGCCTGACAAATACAGAGGTGGATGATTGAAGCCAATCATTGGACTGAGCGTGGGGTCCCGGATGGAGGAGTTGGAGAAGAAACTGAAGGAACTGAGGGGATTTGCAGCTCCATGGAGGGAGCAACAGTGTCAACTGTCCAGCCCCTTCCCCCCCCCCCCGGAGCTCCGGGGCACTGGACCACCAACTAAAGAATACACATGGAGGGACTCATAGTGCTGGCCACATATGTGGCAGAGGAGGGCCTTGTTGGCCATCAGGGAAAGGAGAGGCTCTTGGGCCTGAGGGTGTTAGATGCCTCAGTGTAGGAGAATGCCAAGGAGGGAAGACAGGAGTGGTTGGGTGGGTGGGGGAGAGCACCCTCATGGAGGCAGAGGAAAGGGTATGGGGTAGGGGGTTTTCAAAGGGGAGACCTGGAAAGGGGAAAACGTTTGAAATGTAAATAAAGTAATATCCAAATCAACAACAAAGAATAAAGAAGCTTTATATTATTATTATTATTATTATTATTATTATTATTATTATTATTATTTATTTTTTTTTTTTTTAAAAAAAGATCTTACCTTCTGGGCCTTTCCATGAGACATGCAGCCTGTTTCTAGGCACATGGACCATCTCCAAAGGTTGAACAGGACAACTGCCTTGGACCAGTCTATCAGTGGGCAGATGGAGAAGTGATCCATCTGCAACTACTTCTTGCTGTAATCTTTCACTGAACAAAATGTATGCAGAATACTGACTCCTTCATACTTCTGAATCCCGCCACGCAGCACCTCCTGGAAAGCTAGTTTCTATGCTGTGTAGAGTGGTATTTGCTCTGAGCCTGGGTAGGGAGAGCAGTCAGACACTAGGTGTGAGCCTCAAGCAACAGAACTGCATAGCTCATCTAGAATTGGTCATTGCAGCAAAGGCTGAGGCAGGAGCCGACCAAGGTCCAATTGGTTGGTGAGGCTCAGAGAGTCTGAGGCAGAGCACTCCATTATTGTGAGAGTAAGTAGCCATTACATTTCTCCAAGGGCAGAAGTACAGGCCCATGAACCACAGACCCTGCTTCAAGGTTGTGACTTGTGATTTTGTAAAACAGTTAAGTTCATGAAATAGCTCCAACCTCTGTATCGAGCTGGTGTAGACTCTCTTAACATCTATTCTGGGTTTCCCTCAGCACTAGCCAGTTTTGCCCAGTGTAAGCTGAGTTCCTGGTTTGGTGGTGTGGAACTTTGAGTGGTGTGTCTACACTGTACAGGATGGGTTGTCAGCTTTTCATTCTCCCATTGCTCTTATCTGTGGAGTGCTGGCAGACTCAGGGAGCCCACTGGGTTTCAAACATTTTCGTCTATAAACTTATTCTGTGTTCTAATACCAGTTCCTTAACTAACAGTAAATCACTTCCTCATGTCTGAAAATATTGGCTTGCAGTCCCAAAGTGATCAGCTGATAGCCACAATTCTAAATTCAATGCTTTCTCCACACTGGTTTCTGAGAACAAGGACCTCTAAGTAGAACCAGCAGTCCCAGGGAGCAGACACAAATACTACAAATAAGGTATCTGATGGTGAGGTGAGAGCATCTTCCCATGCTTCTGAGGCCCATCTCATCTCTATAATATCACGTCAGCTGTTGATTTAGCCGAAATATTACTTCTAGGAGACATCAATTGTGCTTGCCAGTTGGCACACCCATAGCTTAGCTTTAACTAGGCTAGTTATTACTTGATTTAGTTGTCTGTTTCTAAATGGCACTGTAGTGCTAATACTGGCACCCGGTCATGAGCTCACTTTTGCATTTCCTTTGCTAAAGGGACATTATATGATAAGCATGGTGAAGGAGAAGACATTCTGTTCTGTAAGCCTTTGGCTAGTGGTGCTGGAAAGAGGCAATGTAGAAGGAAAGGGATCCATAACCATGGGCCAATAGTCACTGACCCCCAGAGTGTGCTCATAACCTTATACAGCCAGTTTAACCACTAGGTATGTGTTAGGGTGATACATCAAGGTGCAGACCTGTCTTGAGGCCCAGCCTCAATCTCTGTTGTTGGTGCACTAGCTTCTCAGCGACAGCTGAAATGGCTCTGAAGGCAGGAAGCCTTGCCTTCAAGCCTGGTCTTCACTTCTGTTACCCTAGCAACTGTGTCCAGGGGCCCACTGTACAATCGCCATTCTGACCGTGTTTTAGAAACACCCACCAGTGTGCATGATGTAGCAGCTATCTATTTCCAACCATGTAAAAGTAGATGCCGAGCTACTGTGAACCAAGATCATCATTTGTTTTTTGTACGTTAGTCAATATAGATGAGGCACTGAATCAATAGAAGCACTTGGTATGGTAGTCAGGGCCAATAGTTGTGGTATTTACTTGCCATTTTGGCTCTTTTCCAGCTCTATTTCGAATGAACCACTTTTACATGCAGTGTCTTTCTATCTAATGGTGTGAGTTGGTGATTGTTGGACATGCTGATCTGTGAAGAGGTCACATTTCCTTCCTCTGCACCCAATGACTGAGCATACACAAGCAGGTCTATCCTTGGACAAGAAAGAACCCCTTCCACAGAAGACTTGAGGTTGGAGACTTTGCACTGGTCCCCCAAACTTCTCTTAGAACCACACCGAATCTAAGATGTTCCAATCCTTCCTTTCTTTCACCACCTTCATCTCTCTCCCCCTCTTTTCTCTTCTCCATCTTCTTTTCCTTCCTTTCTTCTCCCCTGCAGTAGGGACCATATCTGTCTAACACCTTGTCTCATCTTGGAGATTGCTTCTTGAAGAGGCTGACGATTTCCTAGAAATGTGAAGTGGTGGTGCCAGAAGCTCCAGGTCTTGTGCTGAGACAAGGGAAGGAATGGAGATGCTGGGTGTGGCTGTGCATGAGGAAGAGGAGGTGACAGATGCAGAGGAGGAGACAATTGGAGAGGGTGTGTAATATATCTACTCTGGGAGAGGCTTTAGCAGTAGATTCCGTTTTCAAATTTGGACAGATAGTTCTGGTAGAAATAAAACGAATGGGCTAAAACAGAACAAGTGGGACAGCAAGGAGGATGTTAGGACATTGTGTTCCAGGCAAGGGACAATGATTCTCTACACTGCAACTAACAGTGGGCTTGGAGAGAAGGGGCCTCAGTAACCTTGAGGTTGGACATGCGGTACAAGGTCGAGACAAAGGCCATTCTTTGATTTTATAGATGAGATGGTAAGGAATTCAGGAGAAAATATTTCTCTTTTCTGTCACATCAAGTTTGAGATGTTAGAAAATCCAGGAGAGCTGAGGGTTGCATAGGTCATGAGCAGGAAGCAAGCATAAGCGTAGGGATAGCTGGGAACTCTCAACCAAACAGGAAGCTGCAGATAAGAATGACCTTGTCACAGGTTCAGTGGCCTCAAGGTGGACATCTGGGGCTCACCGGGTTCAGTGAGGGAACGGATAAGAGGAGACAGAGAAAGAAAATGAAACAAGATGTAGCAGAACTGAATCCTGAGGCCCAGAGTAGAGGAGGTGAAGAACCCCAAGGAGAGGGCTCTGCATATGGGGTTCAGTCAGGAAAGGCCAAATAAGGAGAGGACTGAACCATAATCATCATGATGCTGCTTGTATTCTTAACAGAGAAGTTTCACAATGCTGGTAGATATTAGACACTGTGGGTGTCTTAGTCAGGGTTTCTATTCCTGCACAAAATATCATGACCAAAAGCAAGTTGGGGAGCAAAGAGTTTATTTAGCTTACACTTCCACATTGCTGTTTATCACCGAAGGAAGTCAGGATGGGAACTCACACAGAGCAGGAACCTGGAAGCAGGAGCTGATGCAGAGGCCATGGAGGGGTACTGCTTACTGGCTTGTTTCTCCTGGCTTACTCAGCTTGCTCTCTTATAGAACCCAGGACTACCAGCCCAGGGATGGCACCATCCACAATGGGCCCTCCCCCTTGATCACTAATTGAGCAAATGCCTTATAGCTGGATCTCATGGATGCATTTCCTCAAGGGAGGCTCCTTTCTCTGTGATAACTCTAGCTTATGCTAAGTTGATACACAAAACAAGCCAGTACAGTGGGTCATAGTGAAAGTGAAACAGAAATGAAGACAGACACAAGAACACAGCCCGAGCAGTGTTAAGGAACAGAAGGAGAAATGTATTGGCAGATGGACAGGCAGGACTTTGTTCTTCTGGGTTACCATTTTCAGATGCCAGAGATGTGCACATGTTTATAGGCAGATGGAAAGAGCAAGCAGAAAGGACCAAGCTATAGTTACAGGAGAGAGAAGGGTGCACAGGTATTGTTTAGGGTACCGAGATTTTGCATGTGTTATGAAGTCAAAAAAAGAGAGAAGCAGGGAACGGGAGGGATTTCTTCTAATTTCAATGTTGGTGAAGGAATAAACCAAGATATTGATATTAGACTTCAGGTCCCAGAGGATCCCGTAAGAGTCACAAGTAGCAGGAAAGCTGGGCTCAGATAAGCACCAGAGGCTGCTATTCAGGCTAATCAGGCTAAATCTGCATAACTCATCCATAAAAATGTCTGCAACCATCAGATTTTATTTCCATCCAACTCTTGAGTGCAGGCATTTAAAACAGCTGAATATTTTATTAACCAGACAAAAAGTTTATCCGAAAACTTCCCATAATGAGAAGCTTGAGTTTAATCTCCCCCATGTCATATTTCATTGTGACAGATGCTTCTCATTCTGAGTTCTTATTTACATAGAAAACAGACATATTGTCATTATAGATAATTAGTCTTAAAAGCATTAGCTTTCCTCACACTCGTTTTAAATTTCTCATTCATCCATTAACCTGTTAAGAAAAATACGCTTTCCATGAGATTGTGAGTCTGGCTGTATTTCTGCTCAGATGATGAAGAATTCGGATGGTTACATTATTCCAGCTTTGTAAACTTCCTTGCATTTTGCAATTATTTGAACATAATTAAATCACAAAATTCGATGAGAGACCCCTGAAATATCAGACAACAGATTTGGGTCAGAGAGGCTGTCTGTATTAAATGATGAACAAATGACAACATTTTAAAGTTGGGAGGGGAAAGTTTTTCAGATTTTTTTTTTTTTAGCTCATCCTATTTCTTTAATGACAGCATTTTAAAAAATAAATTATTGCATTTGGATAGAAATTAAAACACATGGTAACCTTTCTGTAAAAGAACATATTGCCACCAGGGACTCAGTTGGATCCATTGCACAGCATCTCTTTGATGTGTTTCAAGAAAGACTTCATTGCACTGCAACAGTAAATGTGGTCTACTAGGTTAGTACAGAGCTCTTTTCCAATTCCCAGATTAGCTGTAATTAATCTGATGGATACGTTGTTAAATCGATTTAAATTTCTGTAGGCATGGCCAAACACATACATTCATGTTACATTTTTTCTATGTAAGACAATAATAATACTATTACTACACATTTATCTATATTAAAAAACTGTTAGAAAGGGGACCTGGGTATGGTGGCATCTGCTTATAATCCCAGAACTCAGGATGAAACTGTGGCAGGGAGATTGCTGTGAGTTAGAAGCTAACCTGGGCTACCTAGTGATTTCAAGACCAACCTGGGATGCATAGTGAACATTTATCTCATAGTGAACAAAAACAGAATTATACAGAAAATGAAAATGTGAAATAGACATTTTGGGGTTATCAGAAGAAAGGGAGAGAAGAGAATATTTGGTAAGATATCGACCAGGGAGTTTCCAGAATTGCTGAAACACATGGATACTTAGATTTTAGAATAAAATTGGAATTGAAAGCACATAAAATACAATAACTCTACAAATATAGATTGATATCATGGTAGCTTCAAGACCTCAAGATAGGAAGGAATAGAAGTAAATAGCCTATGTTGTTTGCTTGGGTTCTTCACTTCTTATGAGCTCTGGAGTCAACTGGAAAGCTAGTAAACTAGAGTACAGACAAGACCTTTCCTCTCTAAGACTGATTCAGGTGTGCTCAAGGGCAGGATTTGGGATCCATGTTTCTAACTAGCTTACAGGTCACACTCTAGGGTGATACTTAATGTCACTATTGACATTGCATGGCACTAAGAACACAGGTTATGTTCTTGTGTCTTATTCCATTTCTGCTTCACTTTCACTATGACCCTACTGTGTCCAGTATCTGCCAGGATTCTGAATTCTCAGAAAGGAGGGTTGCAACCAAAGTATTTTCTTTCACATTTGGACAGATACTTTTAGTAGGAATGGGAGTTTGCAGCCCCATGGAGGGAGTAACAGTGTCAACTGGCCAGACCCCCCATGCTCCCAGAGACTGGACCACCAACCAACAATACACATGGAGGGACCCATGGTGCTGGCCACATATGTGGCAGAGGAGGGCCTTGTTGGCCGTTAGTGGGAGGAAAGGCTCTTGGGTTTGAGGGTGTTAGATGCCCCAGTATAGGGGAATGCAAGAGAGGGAAGATGGGAGTGGGTGGGTGGGTTGGTGAGCACCCTCATAGAGGCAGGGGAAGGGGGGATGGGATAGGGGGTTTCCAAAGGGGAGACCTGTAAAGTGGAAAACATTTGAAATGTAAATAAAGTATCAAATGTTTTTAAAAAAATAAAAAAGAGCAAATACAACTACAAGGAGAATTGAGAGCTACAGAGATAGCTCAATGGGTAAGAACACTTGCTGCTTTTTCAGAAGACCTGGGTTACAGTCTGAGCACCCACATAGCAGTTCACAACTGTCTCCAATGCCAGGGGATCTGACACCCTCTTCTGGCCTTTATGGGCACTACATGTTTGTAGTGCATATACATATATGTATATATAACATGTGAATATATGTGTGTGTATGTATATGTATGCAAATACTCATAAATGTAAAATTTTCCAAGAAGGTACAACCACATCAACTTATTAAAGTGCATTAAATTTCAACACATTTTCATGTAACCGTCTTAGGAAACTGAGAACAGAAAGGGACATCAAAAACATGGCAACTCTATCTACAAAAGTCCCATAGTAAATATTGTTCCTGACAAATCATTTGAAACACACTGTTTACAATTCAGACAAGAGGGCTAAGGATGATGCTCAGTGGTTGAGCATTTGCCTAGAACGTGTGAGACCTTGAGGCTGATTCCCAGTAATTCTCCGCCTCCACTCTTAAGGAAAAGAAAAAAGGAAAATCTAGTGAAAAAAAATAGGCTAGCTATAATAGCATGTCTTCAGTATTGAACTGGAATTTCCAGATTAATAAAACACAGAAGAGATAAGAAAGAAAAACTTAAGTTATAATTAATCACGGGCAATGATTACTTCCATTAAAAGGCCATTATAATTTTAAAAACATGAGCAAGATCACTGTAGCATTTATAATGAATGAGTACTTAAGAGAAAAGTTAATTTTATTCTATCTTCAAGGCAACTATTTAGAAACTGTTAAAGAGGACATAACAGTTAAAGTAGGAACAGAATGAAACAATTCAAAGAAAGTAAATACATGACTTAAGGCATATGAAAAGTAATCATGTTCCTGCCTGTAATTCACATGTATAAATTACCCCAATTGTTTGCTTTGCTCAACGTTGCTTATCTATCTAAATAAAACCTCCTCCACACAAGAAATGGCCTTTACCAACTACATTCTTTAACAATGAGTAATGCCATTGAATAAACAATAGCACTATTCAGAATGAACCATTTAAGTCTGTGAATAAATGGTGTTTTTTGGTACAACCTTCTATAACACTGCACAAAAATCCCTTTGAAAGACAGCCATACTTGATAAACAACTCAAAACTGTCTGACAAAAGGAGAGACAGTTGAGATAAAGTAAATAAGGTAGTTAACAGAGTGGTCAGAACCAGCATAAAGATTAAACACCTTCTAAGACATCCAGCCAAAGGCCACTTTGAACCAACACCTCCCCCAACCCAGTAGCCCTCCCACTGTGGCCTCTGGCAATAGATTTTCTTTATTGACACCTAGCCCATGAAGGTTGATGTCTCAATACTTTGATTTCTTTATTAAATATAGTTTAAGAAGCAAGTTACATTACAGATGAAGTCCCACTAGCTGCTAATGGGCAATTATTGGTTGTAGAGTTTGTTAGGTTTTTGTTAATATTTTCCATAACTCCCTCAAGTAATTGTTAAAATTTTATGAGTGACTTGTGAGATAATGAATCCCTTCCATTGGTATAAGGGTTATATGTGTAAAAGAGAACACTCTTAGTCTAGAGAAGAGAAAACAAATTAACTTTCCTCTTGTGCTTTTCTTTGGGTTTGCAGGAAAGTTTGAGGTTTTGCTGGAGGCGGTGGGTCAGGTTTTGTAGTGTTCAGTGTTTAGCTGCCATGCCATTCTGCATACCAACTGCCACACTGTAAGAACACCTTCATTTGAGTTTACTGGCCCTTGAGGCCCTCATGGTCAAGAGTCTGTAGGAGCTCCTTCAGTTACAAAAGTTGCTCGCTTTGAGAGCCTGAGGCACAGGTACGCACTAAGGGTACAGAAACACAAACTGACATGTTGTCCCAGCCTGGTCTGTCTGGCAGTGTCCCTGGAAGAGGGCATTCTGGGAGGGGCTGTAAAGGTCTTGATATTTGGCCACAACATCCCATACTTGTTGCTCATTCCTGCATGCCTCCATGGCAACTTAGACTTCTGAACTGTATTTCAACCTTATTTATCTTATAGCACCAAAATGATGTAGCTTGCATTTCCATTACTGAAAATCAGGCTATTTGGAAGGCAAGTAAATGATAGTATCCTGGGTAATTTATATAAAACTCCTGGGTAATTTATATAATGGCTGTGAGATTCTTTTCAATGGAAATGAGGAACTATTTCTCACTCTGACCAGTTTTCACTTCTATTTCCTTCCTATTTTCTCTTTACTTACTGACCTTCCTTTCTTGAACACAAATTTCTAAAACAGACTTTCATCATCCACTTTTAACTATAGAAAGATACTATTCAAAGAACAGCCATGATGCAGAGTAAATGTTATTTTGTTCAAATTTGAAAGGTTAGCCAGAAACATTTCTTTCTATAGGAATATTTTGTGGAGGGGGGAAAAAAAACCTCTGGCCCATAAGACAAAGCTGGAGAAAACATTCTATAATCTGGGAAGATGAGTCAATCTTTTTTAAATCTGGTCATACAACCCCCATAGCATAGATGACAAATGGACACAATTAGACTAGAAACAGCCATTGCATCCATTTAGTCTCCCTCCCCCTCCCCCTCCCTCTTCCTCTCCCTCTTCCCCCCCACTCTCTCTGGTATGTGAGTGTGTGTGTGTGTGTGTGTGTGTGTGTGTGTATGAACACATGCGTGAGGGCAAACACACCAATGCCAAGGAGAATGTCAGATACCTTATTCCACCACACTCTGCCTCATTCCCTTGAGGCAAGGTCTCTAACTGAGGTAAGCTGGCAGCCAGCAAGCTGCAGTAATCCAGCTGCACAGGATGGGCTCACTGTGATGCATTTGACCATACTTGGCTTTTCACCTGGGTTCTGGGGATTTGAACTTGGGTCCTCATGCTATCTCCCTAGTCTGAGCTTCTATTTTCCATGATCTCTCTCTCTCTCTCTCTCTCTCTCTCTCTCTCTCTCTCTCTCTCCTATAACTCTCCCTCCCACTCTCTCTTGCTTTACATTTTAAATGAACCAGTGAAGCATCTTTCAGCCTGCCTTATGTCTTAAGACTCCATCAAACATACTTGATATTTTCCCTTAGAAATGATTTTTTTTTAAAAAAAAAATCTTAAATTACAGTGCTCTTTCTATCTTAAGGAGTAAAACTGCCATTTTTTCTTTACTTTTCCGTAGTGTGTTTTATCAGTCTGTCAAAGGATCTTTGAAAATGATCATCACTGGAAGTCTTTAAAGGGATTAAAGATCTTTATGTCTTGTTCGTGACTGTAATGAGGTTCACCCAAAGTGGGAGAATAAAGAGAGACTCAAAGGTGTCTTTGGAAAAGATAAGAGAAGACTTGGAAGAGCTATTGTCTGTGTCTGGGGTTGGCGGTGCCTGTGTGGGAAGCATAGACACAGAAATCAGAGTTAGGGCCTGACAGACAACAAAATTCAGGAGCAGAGATTTTCATCTCAGGCTGGTGCAATCCAAATATGCACCAGGCAGGGTGAGGACTGAAGACAGCAAGTGAAGAAAGGAAGGAAGAAGAGAAAGCAGGGCTTGAAATGAGCAAGAACAACAAGCCCTTGTGACAGCCTGGGAGGGCATGCCTCTGGTTATAGTCCTGTCAGCTACACTGAATAGAGATGGAAAATAAGTTCTCTGTATTTGGATTTTTAAAAACATGATAATCATTTTATTTTGTCACTGAAATCTATCAGCTTTTGTAATTTGGTTTCCATTGCTTTTATAAATTAATTAATTAACTAATTATTCATCAATTAACTTTATATCCTGATCCCTCCTCTTCTTCCTGCCCCTCACTCCCCTTATCCTCCTGCAGTTCCTTTCTCTTCTAAAAAGGGAGGCCTCCCACGGATATCAACCCACCTTGGTATATCAAGTTGCAACAGGACTGACTAGATGCATATACTTTTACTAAGCCTAAATAAGGCCGCCCAGCTAGGAGAAATGGGTCCAAAGGTAGTCAACAGGGTCAGAGGCAGCCCCTGCCCCTGCTTCAGGAGTCCCACATAAAGATCCAGATGCACAACTGTTACTTATGTGCAGAGGGCCCTGTCCAATGCATGCTCTCTTATTGGCAGTTTGGTTTCTATGGGTCCTTATGGACCCAAGTTAGTTGACTCTGTGGGTTTCCTTATGGTATCCTTGCCTTCTCTGGATCCTTCAATCTTTCCTCTCCATCTTCCTTCCACAGGATTTCCCAAGCTCTGCCTAATGTTTGGCTTCGTGTCTCTGCATCTGTTTCCATCAGTTGCTGGGTGAAGCCTCTCAGATGAGAGTTATGCTGGGCTCCTGTCTGCAAGTATTGCAGAATACCACTAATAGTGTCAGGTGTGAGCTCCCCTTCATGGTGTGGGACTCAAGCTGGGCCAGACATTGGTTATTAGCCTTTCTCTCAATTTCTGTTTCTTCTTTACCCCTGTACCTCTTGTAGGCAGGACAAATTGTGGACCAAAGGCTTTGTGGCCAGGTTGGTGTTTTAATCCCTCCATTACACGTCTTTTCTGGTTAAAGGAGATGGCCTTTTCATGTTCTGTATCCCTCATTTCTCAGAGTCTTAGTTACCCTCATAGATTCCTGAGAATTTTCATTGTCCTAGATTTCCAGCTGGTCCCAGAGATGGCCCCCTCCACTGATTCTAGTTCTCTTTCCCAGTACCCTCTCCCTCCATTCTCCCCCCACTAAAACCTTCCCCTCCCCGCCCTCTCTCCCACCCAGTTCCCTCCCTCCATTTGCTCACTGACCATGTCTATTCTATTTCCCCTACTCAGTGAGATTCAAGCATTCCCACTGGGCCCGCCTTGTTCCTTAGCTTCTTTGGTCTGTAGATTGTAGCACAGTTATCTTGTACTTTGTGGCTAATATTCACTTATAAGTGAGTACATACCATATTTATCTTTCTGGGTCTAGGTTACCTCACTCAGGATGATCTTTTCTAGTTCCATCTATTTGCCTGTGAATTTCATGATGTCCTTCTTTTTGATAGCTGAATAATATTCCATTCTGTAAATGTACCACATTTTCTTTATCCATTCTTTGGCTGGGGGACATTTAGGTTGGTTCCAGTTTCTGGCTATTACAAATAAAACTGCTATGAACATAGTTGAGCAAGTGTCCTTGTAGGATGGTGGAGAATCTTTTGGGTATATGCCCAGGAGTGGTATAGCTAAGTCTCGAGGTAGATCTATTCTCATTTCCTGAGAAACCACCAAATTGATGTCCAAAGTGGCTGTTCAAGTCTGCTCCCATCAGCAATGGAGGAGTATTTCCCTTGCTCCTTGAGTTTTTTATCTTAATCATTCTGATGAGTGATGAGTGCTTCTGGGCCATTAGACATTCCTATGTTGAGAATTCTCTGTTTAGATCTGTACCACATTTTAATTGGATTATTTGATTTGTTGATGTCTAGTTTTTTTTTTTAAGAAGATATCTTTGAGCAATCTGGATAACAGAATAGCAAAAGAGGAAACCCAAGGGAGCCATGGAGAAATGTCTTCAGAACACCACAGAGGAAACAGGAAGAATGTTTTCTGAGATTGCTGAGTGAAAAAGATGAGAACCCAGATCCTAGATTAAAACAAAGCAAAACAAAAAATCCTACCAATGTCACATGATTGAGGCTCAGGACAAGGTCTCAGGAAACAGTCACGGGATTGGTGAGCTGTGCATTCTCTGGCACTCTGTCTCATCTGTATCCCTGGAATTATAGCTCCAGCCTCGATTGTTACTGGCCATTGTGTAGCTTATGTCTCAAAAGCAAACTGATGGGAACAACAAGCAGTGGGGAGACACAGCCCTCCTCCCCGGTAAGCCTCCGTGTGTGTGTGTGTGTGTGTGTGTGTGTGTGTGTGTGTGTGTGTGTTTCCTCTGTCGGGAGAGTGCCAATGCCTGAGCTGACTCAAACCTTGTCTCCAAATGGCGAGAACAACAACGACATCATCCAGAATAACAGGACTATCATTCCTTTCTAAGAGCACACAGTACGTGGGGAGCGGTCCTACAGTTGGGGAATGGTGGTCAATGTGTATTCTACCTCGATAACCCAGGAGACTATGAGCAGTCATGACGTCATTGCATGGGTTAATGACATCGTGTCTCTAAACTACACAAAAGTGGAACAGCTCTGCTCAGGAGCAGCCTATTGCTAGTTCATGGACATGCTCTTCCCGGGCTGTATTAGTTTGGATAATGTAAAATTCCAAGCCAAGTTGGAGTGTGAGTATATTCACAACTTAAACTTCTGCAAGCGTCCTTTAAATGGATGAATGTTGATAAGGTAATCCCAGTGGAGAAACTGGTGAAGGGGCGTTTCCAAGACAACCTGGATTTTATTCAGTGGTTTAAGAAATTCTTCGATGCTATCTATGTCAGGAAGGAGTACGATACAAGTAAGATGCAATTCCCCCCAACTCCCAACTCTGGCCAACAGATCTTCAACCTGCCCAAGAAGTCTCACCATGCAAACTCTCCCACAGCAGGCCACGCACAGTCAAGTCCCGCATCTAAGCCACACCTTCTCGCCCCTCCTCTGCCAAAAGGGCTTCAACCAGTGGTTCAGCATCCAGATCTGACAGATTTAGAAACGCAGGTCATACAGCTCAACAAGCAGGTACATTCATTGAAGCTTGCCCTGGAAGGTGTGGGGAAGGAGAGGGATTTCTACTTCTGGAAGTTGAGAGAGATTGAGCTGCTGTGTCAAGAACATGGGCAGGAAAACGATGACCTCGAGCAGCGACTAATGGAGGTGCTCTACGCTTCCGATGAACAGGAGGGTCAAACAGAAGATCCGGAAGCAGAGGAGCAAGCCCATGACCAGCAGCCCCAGCAGCAAGAAGAGGACTAAACCGTCTCATCAGCTCTTGACACTTCCATCGTGTGTGGGGACTTTTCTTCCAGAGAACTGGAACGTGTGTGGCCCGGAGCACAGTAGAAACCAGCTATTCCCAACCTGTTCCCATCAACAGCGATCTTGCATCCACTAGCCATTGCTCTTGGTACCCACTTCCTCTGCCAAGATGCATTAGCAGATGGCCATTCTGGTCAGCTCCCCGCCAGGTCATAGGGTCACATACCTTCTACTTCACCACCTGGCTGCTTGATACTGGTTCTACTCCTCCCTCATAACTATGTACTGCCCCAACACACCCACCACCACCACCATCAGTACCACCCCTTTTTATCCTGGTGTGAAACAATGGTAATTTGATATATGGTATTTATATTGGCATTTTTTTCAACCCAGTGTTAGTAGATGTCATGCGCATTTGTGGTGATTTGATGTTTGTGAGTCCAACCTCCTCTCATAAATTTGGTCAGATAATTAATTGGAACTAAGGGAAACATATTTGATATGAAAACCATATGACAGTAGCTTGTGTCATGGGGAAAACAGTATCTCCCTCTACTCACAACACTAAAGGGGAAAAAATGGATTCAGAACTATGACTTCTGGGCTCAGCAGTGTTGATAGAGCAACGTATTAGACAACCACACAGTCGTTAGTTTTCAGACATTCACTCACGGACAATACCATCTCATCTTTGCCCTTGCTCCGTGTGTCCCTGCCCCTGCCCTCAGGCTCTCCTATTATTTTCTTTCTCAGGTCCTTTCTTTGGTGGGGGTCCACTCCCCGAAAGATGTTGTCATTGGCAATCTGCAGTTGCAAAGGGGGTAGGGTGGTCTCAGAAGACTCGAGGCTTCCTGCCTCATCCCTCTTCCTTCTTGTAAGGGCTTCAACCCAAGTCCTTCAATCTAATTCACATTAAGGAATCCATACTAAAGGGGAACTTGGAGTGTGTATCCTACACGCCAGCTTTCTGCATCTGTCAGTGCTGGCTGCCAAGGTTGGAAGTGAAGACTTGATTGATAGCATGATTTCAAGGGAGAAGTGTGGCCACACACAAGACACAAGAACACCAATGATTCCCATCACCTTCTGGGTTAGGACTCCACCCTCTCTGCAACAAGGGGCCCTCCTTGTCACTGACATTTGCTAAAATGTGGCAATTCATAATCGGGAAACATTAGTGAACTGAAAGCATTCCTTGTTTTTAACTAATATTTGCACATTTTCTTAGTCTCCTTCCTTTTGACAGATGGTATTCTTTCCTAACTCCTTCCATTTTATTTGATTTTAGCTTTAGAATTGCTGTCATTGGTCATATGGCCAGCAAGTGCAGAGGAAAAACAAATGTGCCCACCCCACCTTCCACTTAAAAAAAAAAAAAATCTCAAAATACAATTCTGAATTATGCATCATAAAAACAAACAAACTGATGATTATCTGGGTAAGTTAGGTGATAGTTTTGAGAATTAACAGGGCATACTATGCTTCCCCCCCTTGTCTCTCTCTTAAAATAGAGAGTGAGTTTCTAATGAATGGATTATATTTCCTTTGATGAGGAAATAAGGCCTGCTAACATGTAATGTTTTACATGATTATTTTGTAGACACTGTATAAATTTTTATAACTTACTATAACCGTTTTCTTTTTCAGTTTGGAAATGAGACTTCCAACCCTCAAGAAGGTTTATGTTGCAGAAAGATTTGTTCTTACCATCAGAAACAGAATGAGAAGGGATGCAGGAGGAACATTTTCGCTAGTCATTAAAAATTTGCTTGGGCACAATCTTTATAAACAGATGTCCTGGCCAAAAGAAGTTTAATTGCTACTGGAAGCGTAGTTCAAACAAAATATAATTTTGTTCAGGCATAATGCATTAGTAAAACGTCAGTCAACATGATTTTAAGATGAAATAGAAAGGATATCCTTGCTCTCATTAAAATTGCCTCTCATTAAGAGACAATCGAACAAAACCACATCCTTTCTTAGTATCTATTTCTGACTTTGTGTATTTTGATGCTTGCTCTAGTTGGCTTTCTGTTGCTATGTTGAACACTGTAAATAAAAGCAACTTGTGAGAGAAAGGGTATGCTTGACTTACACTTCCAGGTCACAGTTTATTGCTAAGGGAAGTTAAGGCAGGAACTGTCTTTACCGGTTTGCTCTGACTGGCTTGCTCAACTTGCTTTCTTCGGCAACTCAAGACTCTCTGTATAGGGATGAGATCACCTATAGTGGCAGGGTCTTCCTACATCAATAAGAAGTCAAGGCTATGTCTCCATAGAACAATCTGATTTGGGCAATCCCCTAGCTGAGAATCCCTCAAGTGTCAAGTTGACAGCTATAGACAATTTGGCATTGCCCTTACCACCTATGTTTATGTTTTCCGAATAATTATATATAAAAGCTCGGTAATTTTATAGAAACCAAAAAAAAAAAAAAAATCCTGCAAATTAAACTTTACTAAGTAGAAAAATCCCATCACATTCTCTTTACATAGCTCTTTCTCCTCTCTGAGTTAGCTGAGACCAACTGTATGTGGTTGCCCGTGGTCTCTCCTGAGACACTCAGCACTGCTAAGGGGAATGGGGCCAGCTTCCCTTTAACCAAGATCAGAGCTTGGCAGCCAGACAGCCCTTCATGGGGGTTAAGGCCCAGCAGGAAGGTCACTGGAGAGTTGTCCCTTTGTCTCCAGCCAGGGAAGGAAGGCTGAGCACTTAAGGGTCCAGAGAGCCCAGTGGGATGAAAGATAGCAAATTGAGGAGCTTTAGTTCCAGTTGTTCCTGTCTGCAGCTTGAGAATTTAGCAGCTCCCAGGGGAATGAGGTTGGGTTACTCACACAGAACAGAGGCAAAAGTTGAGGCTAAGTTGAAGCTTTGGTGGTGTGTGTGGGGGATGACACATGCTCTAGAATACTAATGTGTTTAATCATGATAGGGGTTCTGGAAGTCTGGGCTCTTACGAGTTCAGTGTCAAAGTGTGTATGTGTGTGTGTGTGTGTGTGTGTGTGTGTGTGTGTGAGAGAGAGAGACAGAGAGAGACAGAGACAGAAAGAGACAGAGAGTGTCTATAAAAAAGGAAAAGCGTTTGACAAAATGGAGACAAAAACATCAAATTAAACACTAGTTTGTTGAGAATCACCTCAGAACAAATGGAAGCTCTCCTTAAGAACAGCACTGCTGGGTGCTTGCAGGAATCCTTGTCATTCTTGTCCAGACCTTAGCCCAGTTCTGGTGCCCCTGATAATTATTCACATAGCTACTGTGTCTTTCTGATGCATGCTAAATCCCAGAAGCCCCCAGCGACAGAAAGATGTAGAAAGTAATATCTTACAGTGCAGAGGAAAGGAAGGAATACATAAGCAATTTCTTTCACCTACATAAAGATGGGTTGTTGAATTCACCAGGCAGTGAATATATTTTCAGTTGCAAAACTAACAGTTAGAGTAGAGTTAAAATTCTTCCTCCATGTGGTTGTTGGGAATTGAACTCTAACCTGGACCCTTGGGGCTCTCAGCATCTGAATCACCAACCAAAGAGAATACACAGGCTGGGCCTAGATCCCCTACACATATGTAGCAGATGTGCAGCTTAGTCTTCATGTGGGTCCCGAACAATTGAAACAGGGGCTAATCCAAAAGCTGTTGCCTGTCTGTGGGATATGTTCTTCTAGCTGGGCTGCCTTGTCTGGCCTCATGGGAGAAGATGCACCAGGTAGACAGAGACATGATGGGGTGGGGGGTGTCTTCACCCTCTCAGAGAAGGGGATGGGGTATGGGGAAGGGGTTGGGGAAGGATCACTGGGAGGGGGTAGCCATTGGAATATAAATTGAATAAATAAAAAACAAGGAAAAAATGCTTCCTCTATAGCTGGTCAGGAGACAAATTCCAGGTCTGCTCTGCAGAATCACAGGAGGTAGTGAAGGTCCCCTGTCCTCCACTTTCACTCAGAGGATCAGGTTAAAGTGAGCGTTCCATTAACTGTGCTGGACATGGGAACAGTGCTGTAAGCAAACTGATGGGATTATTCCAAAGCAGAACATTAAAATGGGGTTTAACTAATGGAGTCAGAAGAAGAAAAGCCATTTAATCTCTCTCTCCAGTTATATGTCATTTTATAATTTATAATTTTACAACAAAATTTCTAAAGGACTAACTTGTAGAATTCAAAATATTCATACCAGCAAATGGCCCATTACTTCAGAGCATTAAATAAATGGCAGCAGGACAGAGGCAACCCCTAAATCTACTCCTATCTTCTTAAATTCGAAATTACTTATTAGAGAAATAATAAAGATTTACCAATGCAGCTCAAGCTAGCCCAATGCAGCTCAAGCTAGCCCATTTCCCCATTAATGAGGGAACAAGCACTCAGTGTTAATTTGCAGGATGATAAAACGCAACCAGTCTCTACCTGTGAGCACTTGCTCTCCTTCATCTGGGAACAAATTGTAAAAGGTCCAGGTGAGGTTAGAAGCAAGTTGTGCTTATCAAACAGGCCCAGGCTCTGCAAATACGTTCAGTGCCACAACACAAAGGCATGCTTGTTGGACATCAGGTTTTCAGGCTAATTTGCTGCCAAAGCTTAGAAATGACTGCCACTAACTTCATCTTCAAATGGGAAAGGTAGAGGCAAAGGTCCTTCACTTGCTTTGTAGCAGTGTGACCCATGCTTGGCCCTTCTCCCATAGGACCTTAAGATTTCAGACTCCCTTTGGTGCTCACCACTTCCATTAGTAAAAAGCAGTTGAGTTTTTCCTGGCAAGTATCCTGGCCCCTGCAAAATAGAAAAACCATGGTTCTTATTCATTTGCTGTGGGTTGAAATTGGCCTCTCCTAACTGCTATAAACTCCAGCCTTCAATAAATTTGGAGATAGGGTATATGGGAAATGGTTAGGTTCAGTGGTGCTTTCTGGGGCTTTCTTGATGGTACCTGTGTCCTGACCAGAGGAAGAGAGAGATGGCAGGGCTTGCTCTAGCACACAAGGGCACAGTAAGAAGTTGCCTATCTACAAAAGGCAAAGAGCCCCGGCAGAATCTGAGCGTACTGACACACTAGCTTCAGACTTCTAGCCTCTAAGACTGTGGGGAAAGAGCTCTCTCCTGCCATAGCAACAAAAGCGATGACAGCATCCAACATCTAAGACCAAATTTCCCTGTCAGTGTGCTGTAGGTAGCACTGTCTGTTCAGAACTCCTTCCTGTGTGGGGACCTGTTTACTGCAAACAGTGGTGTGTTGTCTAGTCTAGTTTGAGATATTAGGGCAGTGCTATAAACTGTATGTAAGGAAGGTTATACAAGGATCAACTGGCTGCCTGCAATAGTATTGTGCGGACTTCATTTATGGAAGAGACTCTCAGCTTGATTAGAGTCTCTGGGCTCCAATCTTATTTAAAGATGCTGTTATCTCTCATCTGACTTTTTGTTTTCCTCCTTGATTAAGCATTTTGTAGGGGTCTAATTTCTAGGTTAAAAACAAAGGGGTTTGAAAGCCTGATTTTCCTCGTTCACTATTAATTAATGTATTTATTAATTTTTTATCATTTATTTGTAACACAAATAGCTATGTAGCTGGGACAAATTTCTTTATTTGCATAAAAAATTTTATTTATAGTATTAGAAATCATGTGTACATCTGAGTGTCTGTGTGTGGGTATGCACACATGTGGAGACAGAAGAAGGTAACAGACCTCCTGGAACTGGAGTTACAGATGGTTGTAAGCTGCCATGTGGATGCTGGGAACCAAACCTGAGTCCTCTGCAAGAGTGGCAAGTGTTTATAATTGCTGAAACCATCTCTCTAGCCCCTGGGTTGTTAATTTCTTTTTCTTGGTTTTGTCTGTGTGTGTGTGTGTGTGTGTGTGTGTGTGTGTGTGTGTGTGATGTTAGGATTAGTGTCTCACAAAGGTTCATGGGTGAAAGGGTTGGCCTCAGCACTGTGCTATTGGGAATGATGGATCCTTTGTGAGGTAAGGGCCTAGGCTGAAATCATTAATGTTGTTGAGGGCTTGCTCCTTAAGTGGAGAGTTGGACCCTGGCCTCTTTTTCTTTTTGCTTCCTAGTCATAAAGTGAGGGTCTACTGTCAGCACGTGGTCCAAGAATGGAGTAGTGTGAGAATTCTGAGTGCTTGTGAGAAAACTCCAAGAAAGTAAGACAAGAGTCTTGTGACCCCGGTTTCATCAAAACCACAAAATTGTTCTTGTAATGTGTTTTTGTGCCCCTAGTGGATAGGAGTGAGTTTACTTCAGATACTTGTTAAGTGTTTATATGCCTCTGTGGAAAAAATGTTTTTGCCACATGCAGCTTGTCTGCCTCATGCAGCTTGCCCTTGTGATTGTACACTTGACTCGTGTGACTCTTCTCAGCCCCCAGAGTATAACTTTACCTCATGTGCTGAATAAAGTGAGCTATTGCGTTAGACTTCAGTCAGCCTCTTCCAGGTTCTACAGCCTCTAGAGTGGTGAGCTTACCTTGGTCATGTTTCCCACCATCGACACCCTCTCTCCCCTTAGATCTAGAAGTAACGGTCCCACTCTTCCACAGATGGGATTTTCTAAATCTTTGAGGGAAAGTAAGTCTTCTCTTTATAACCATCTCAGGTATTTTGACACGGCGAAGAAAAGCTGAGTAGAATGGCTGATAAGAGGGTGATAGCTCTTCACTCACAGGACAGGAGGAATGTCCGGTGAGGTGTGCCTGTAGTTCTGAAATTTGGGTAGTAGTGGAACCCTCTGAGAATTATTAGAAAGGGGATCACCAAGTATGTTCCCATCTCCTGAGTTTCTGATTCGTCAGGTAGAGCACGGGCTCTGGAGATCAGCATACTTAACGTAAGTTCCTCTGAGATATGGATAGTGACTTCGGAGGACCACAGCTCCCTTTCCACTGGCATGTGTTCTAGTCTCTCTCTCTCTCTCTCTCTCTCTCTCTCTCTCTCTCTCTCTCTGCTTACCACATTGCTCACCCAGGGAAATCCTCCTGTGTTCTGTTGTGTGACCCATCGTCTCTGTACCCAGAACTCCAGGTTGTAACCAAAGCTTTCAAAGCTGGCATGCCCACTGTTTAGGAGTTAGGCTTCCTAGTCTCAGAGGGACATTGTCCAGCAGAATTAGACCAGGGGTCACATCTACTTTTACATTTTCTGGGGACTATGCTAAAGAGAAATAGATGAAGTAACTTCAGCCTCATATATTGTTTAACCAAAATATATCATCAGATAGCAGAATATTATCATAAAACATGCAACTCAGACAAAAATTACTGTAGAAATAATTTGCTTTGGGGTCTTATAAATCTGGGGTGTATTTTACATTTCTGGCGTGTCTTGATGCAGAGTTAGTCCATTTTGGGTCCCCAGGATGGTATATCAAGGTTGCATGTGGTTGGGGACTAGAAAGAGGTACAATAGGGATCTTGTGGGTGTGAGAAGCATGCAGGGAGTTCTAAGGACAGAGAGCCTCCCCAGAGAGACCTGAGCATATGGTTCTGCCACATGGGCGACATAACTACTCAAAAGCCATGTCTCCTTCTGTGAGAACATTGTAGGCTAGTCTGGAATTGTTTAGTAGGAAGTTTCTCATTTTAAAAAAGAAAAACATCCATAGATATCCATTATAATGCCCTAAAATAATCACATTTCCAAAACTGGGCCTGTCTCCTCTCCAGTTGAATCCGTAATTTCTCCATTGGTTCTGAGGTTCCAATCAGGCCAAAGAGCATCAGCTTGGCCGTTTTTATTTCTCCTGGGAGAGAGTCTAGGAGATTACTTTAAATAGAAATCTCCAGACACAAGGCCATGTAAGTAAACCAGAGCCACCATTTTGCAATTTGGTTCCCTGAGGGGTGACTTCAAGTGCTCATCCACAGGACATGCCTGAGATGAGAAAGATGATCTATCCTGGAGGACCCTCCACAGAGGCTGCTCTCCAGTGCTCCAATAATGAAAATGCTTTGTCTAATTAAGGTTTTTTTTTAACCATAAGGAAACTTCTTTTCACCAATTATTCTAATTTCTACTCAAGTAGTTGTTAATTTGTGGTGTATTATCTCGGTGAACACCTTAAGCTGAAAATTATTTAACTGAGTGTCTGGGGCAGAGATAGAGTCACAGTAGAAGAATGTTTGTACTTTCAAACATCTTTTGAAATGTTTTGCTGAAGTTCATTTTAACTCTGCCTCCTAGATGAGACCACCACCATGGGCCATTGCTCCTAGATGGGACCAGCACAGTAGGCCATTGCTCCCAAATGGGACCAGCACAGTAGGCCATTGGTTGGCAATAGGTTGTGGTATGTGATACACCTCTAGCTGCATGGTTTATCACCGAAAAATAGTTTCAGGTTAAATTATACAAAATTGGTATTCTTATAGGCCAATAATGGTTGAATATCAACAATTTAATCACTAGAAAGGGTGGTATTTTTTTCTTTTCTGTTCATCTCCAATGGCATTTAAAATTGAGTGGAAAGGAGCAAAAATAAACATCAACTTTTCAAGCATGTCTTATTCCAAGGGGGCAGTTGACAAAATGCATTAGAGCTGTGCCTGTCAGGGCTGCCACTGAATGCTCTGCATGCCAATCCAAGCAAACCCTACAGTGAGCCCCACTGGTTTATATCCAGTGGAGTTTGGTCAAGTTGCTGTCCAAGCCCACCTCCTCAGTTACATTGCACTTTACCACAAGGAGATAAGAACCTCTTTTGCAATTATACTGTGTTGACTGAGTCTCTGTCCTGGCAGACTGGAGAGAGATTTTTCCTGCTGGCCTTCAAAGGGACATTAGAACCTTTACTCCCTCCTGTGTCTATTTCTTCTGCTTCCCCAATACACTAAGTGAGCAGAACCCTGCCATGTGCTCCCTAATCATGGACTGCCTCACCACAGGCGTGCGCACACACACACACACACACACACACACACACACACACACACGGAGCCAACCAGCCAGGGGATAAAATATTTTGAAGCTAAGTGAGCAGGATGGTTAACTTTCACTGTAGCTTCAGCTAGATTTAGGATCACCACAGGAATACATTAATATCAGGAAATGTACCCAAAGTACACATAGCAAGAAATTCAGGTGTGTTTGCCAAAAGCTACTACTGGAGAGCGACAACCCTCCCTGAGTTGGGTAGCTCTCTATCTATGGGCTGGGATCCTGGACTGAATAGAAGTGAGAAGCTGAGCTGAGCTGAGCACCAGCGATCATCTCTTTCTGCTTCCCACATTCTTGCCGCTGTATCATCCCTGGCATGATGGATGGATGGGCTCTCTTTTAAAGCTGTGAGCACAAGTAAGGAGTTTCAGTTACAGCAATAACATAAATAATATCATGATTTATTTTAGCAGTAATGGAGAGCTGAGTAACACAAGACAAAGGGCATGGCTATATTTGTAAGGTAAAAGGAACTCTGTCTGCCAAGACACAATGCTCTGGTGGAGTGGAGCACTTAGGGAGCTTCAGCAGTGGGTGACTGGAGAGAGGGTGACAGGAAAGGAAAGGCTGGGTCATGGATGGACCCTCAATAGCTTATGAAGGACTCTGGGTTTCTGGGTTTCAGTGTGTGTGTGTGTGTGTGTGTGTGTGTGTGTGTGTGTGTGAGAGAGAGAGAGAGAGAGAGAGAGAGAGAGAGAGAGAGAGACAGGTACAGAGACACACAGAGATAGAAATACAGAGACAGAGGGAGGGAAAAAGGGAAGGAGAGAGAGAGAGAAAGAGTGAGAGCAAATGAACTCATTGAAAGATTTTTAGGCACAGGGAAAGATCAAGCTGGGCTTCATATTAAAGACAGATCAGAGTAGACTAAGCAGAAGAACTGTGTAATAGAGTCTGGGAGACCAACTTTGATGTTATCAGGAAGAAATGTGGATCGCATGAGAGAGTTGATGGCAACAGGAAAGGAATAGAAGTCCCGCAGGAGCCACGTAGATTATTTCAGGTGAAGGGTTGGACTCGGGACCACTAACTCATCTTTCCATGATTTTTATTCTTCCAATTGCCACAGACTAAATTTCCACCTTAAACCCACAGGCCCAAAGAATCGATCTGCCCCATAAGCAGCTAAACCTCCTGTTGCTGATGGTGTCAATCATCCTACCGGGTCTCTGCTCTGTGATAGAAAAGGAACAGGGGACAAAGTGAATCTGAGAAAGACAGGAAGTTAAAAGATCAGCAAATCATGTTCACGTGCTATGTTATGTCAAGGGCATGGGGTTCTTATAGAAAGTAGGTGTTCAATAAATATTCATGATGTCAAAGAACCAAGCAGGTGCTGTTGGGTAAAGAAGAGGCACTAAACTTGGAATGATGGACAAGGCTTAACAGAGAGAAGGATACTTGAACTTGGCTTTAAAGAATTACATGTGGCTTCCAAGGATCAGAGGCATAGTGCTCCACTAAGAAGCATGGGCAAAAGCAACAGGGACACACAGAGTCATCTGGGAAGTGGCGCTTCTCGTTTGAGATCTAGCTTAGGTCCACAGCCATATTCTGATGAGGCAGGAAGGAAATGATTTCATTCTGAAGACAGAGACCTAAATAATCACAGAAAACCAAAAATAAAAATGCTGTTTATTTCTGGTTCCTCTGTTAATGTATAATTAACATTTAGAATAAAAATCAAGAGAGAAGCTAATTCTAATATTGGAAATGATTGAAAAGAAACTTCAGAGTATCTAAGAAAGGCCTTAACTTCCTACAAGCCTTTGAGGAGTGGGGTCTCCAGAGTTAAACCTAGAGCCCCAAGTATCATTTCTGTTTACCTCAGCCCTGTTTCTCCTCAATGAATGGCGTATTAAAATACATAGTGAAGCACATAATTCTGTGGTAACGCCCTTTTGATGTCACAGATGGGCTTTCAGGCCAGATAAGCACATAAAGGATTGGGGAATGACCAAATCTCAAAGCTTCAATAGGCATAAGCATCACCCTCACACACATATCAACCAATATTTCAAATAAGTCATGGATTACAAAGCAATTCCATATTTCTGAGAAAGCGGTGAAAACCTGCCAGAGGCAAATATTAAGTTCCTGGTAACACTGAATGAATTTAAAGAAGCCTTCCTGTGAATCAACACTATAGATTTGCATTTGCTGAGGGTATAATGTGAGAATTAGGTTTGAGGAAAGAGTGTGAATATGCTTTGAGCTGATGATCATCCAGAGGAACATTGAGACTTCAGATGCCACTCTATAGCCATGGGGTACTCAGTGTCTCCTCCATTATTGTGTGGGGAATATGTCCATAAACATAAGACACATTCCCAAGATAGACTTAACAAAGGACAGTAGGATTATATATCCTCATCCCCACGTTATCTAGCTGGCCTTTGTTTTAATTGCCACATATACTTCGTATGTATTAATGGAGAACATAATGTGGTGATTTAATACATGTGTAAAGTGTGTAATAAAACTAGAGCAAATAGCATGTTCATCTCTTAAAAAATTTATATTTTCTGTGCTTTGGGAGCATCCAAATTTTTCTATTTAGTTCCAGTGTTTGTAGGACAGTAAGTTAGCCATTTATTTTATCACCTAACTTTGATTGTCAATAGGCAGGAAGAAAGAGCCTGTCAGAGGCTGAAAGATTTGGGGACTTCCCTGAAAAGGGATGTGTTTAATTTGGCTCCATAGGATGGAGCTGTTAGGAGAACCTGAAAGGAAAGGAAGGCATTACCATTGGAGGGGAAATAAAGACAAACAGACAAACAAAGGGGGTAGAGACTGAAAGGCTCATTGCTCAGGATACCCTAATATCAAGCTCTTAGGACAAAGATTTATTTGTCCCAGAGGGACAAAAGGCAGGGGATTTTATTTTATGGCAGGAGGGGAGGTGGCATAGGGCTGAAAGGAGGGGAGATTTTTTGGATTGATGGTGCAGAGGAGGAAGTGGCCAAATAAGGGAGTAGACCTTGGTGGGGCTAGCTTTAGAAATGTAACCTAACGATGTTTGTTTGTTTGTTTTTTAAGCAAGGCAGTGGGAATGGGAGAGAAGGGCAAGGCTTGCCAGAGCCATGTTTGCCATGCTTGGGCTGATTGGAGTCCCTTTGGATACCAGGACAGCCCTGATCAGAAAGGACAGTGTTATTCCTGAAGGTGGGAGGAGTCTCGATAGCTGTAGAAAAAACAAATTCAGGTCTTAAGTGCTTCCTGAAGGAATTGGGAGGATGTGGTAGGTAAGAGGGTCCTTGCTGGTCCTTGAGGAGGGCCTCGATATGGTAGCTGCTACTTAATGTTCTTGGGAGTCCTCTGGCCATGAGGGTAAGGATACATTGGACGTGGGGCAAGCAGTTTGGAGCAAACAGTGGCTTTCCAGATTGTACGTTACTTGATTCCAGTTGGCCACAGGTGACAGTGGAGCCATTAATTATCCAAATAGCATTCCTGAGAAAAAGCATTGGACCAAATTGGTGTCTGGTTGGAAAACAAGGAAAACAGCTGAGCAAGCTTATCCATTGGGAGGGTGGCAAGATTCTCCACCTTCTGTAAGGCAGGCCCATCCTTCGAAAGCAGCTAGGCATGAATTCCTGTCAGTGGATGGCAGGACAGGGAGCAAGGTGATCGATCACTCAGGCTTTCTACCTCTGAGAGGAAAGCTCAGATACATAGGAAAACAAAGTAGCCAGCATCTTGGTAGACTGCCCTCATGTGTAAGAAGCCCCGAGTGAGTGAATCTGTATTTTGATATGGGGCACAGCAAGACTTGCAGACCAAGTGATTGATGGGAAATTGGCAAAGCCATTATCCATATGACCCAGGCTCTAGAGAAATGGCAAATCTTTCCTCAGGACTCAAGTATGTGTTGTGTGTCTATGAACTAGTCTTGATCAGAGTGTACAAAGACTATCAACTGCAGCTTCCTGTTCCTGTCTGTTGCAGCCTAGACTGCTTTCCTACAGAGACAGCCTACAGAGACTAGCCATCTCTGTCCCTGCACAGTATCTAATGAAGCTATGTCCTAGGTTGTATTAATAGCATACTCCACCTGATCCCACCTTCATGTGTATGTACGCCTTTTCTTCCCTTGCTACCCCTAGCCAGGGTTCCAGGACCCAAGTCTCCTTGGTCACAGCACTTATGTGGAGCTAAGATCATAGTGCTGTGCTTTGGAGCACCTGGAAAACAATCATGGGTTAGAGAGACTCTGCTGCAGCACCTCTTAAATCTACACAGTTGTGGTTTCTTCATCATAGTCATAGCACCAAAGAGCGCTATGATCAACCATCTTAGAAAAAAATATTTTTTTCACATTTTCTGTTCACTTCCCATGCTCTCTTCTCCTCATTTGTTCAGCCCTAGTTTGGACAAATTTCCACATTCCCTGCTTATTTGGTGCATCTCATCTTTCATTTACCCACAATACACTTTACGGTAGCATGAACATCTTTGTCATGCATCTAGAAGAGCCGGTTTCTCCAATGCCCATCATTCCTTGTTCAAGCATATAGCATTAAACTGTCAACAGTGAGAGTCTTATTCTTACATGCTTGGGATTTGTAAATTTTCTTTTTACATAGTGTACCATAGATATCCTATATTGTTCAGATTTTCTTTTCTATTTACTTCTCTGAGATTAGATCATGCCCAGCTTTTTTATGTTCCTGGTATTTGAACTCTGGTCCTCATGCTTAATCAGCAAGAACTATTACTTACTGAGCCATCTCCCTAATCCTGAACTTTTAAGTTCAGTATTTCAGTTTGGTGTTACAACGTTTTCATCTTTTCAGTGATTCCAACTTTCCTCTCTTATGACTTCTTTACCTTCTTTATCTGTTTGTGTTCTCTTCAAATTCAGGAGCTCATTTGTTTCCTCTGTGATGTCTTAACTCTTCAACTGGGATTTCACATAAATTTACTCAGGTTGGAAGTCATCCCTACAGGGTTAGTAATATTTTGGGAAGTCGTGTTGCTTGGTTTATCACATTTCTTGTGCTTTGGTGTTGGGGGTTGCCCAATGAAGATTAAGTCATTGGTTGGATAGTTCTAGAAGCATTTTCACCCTTTCACTGTAGTTACTTACCATGTTCAAGCTGGAGCAGGCTGTAGTGGGGTCAAGGTGTCATTTCCCTCTGCTCAGTAGTTACCTTTCCTGCCATGGGCTAGGGCCACTATGCTCAACCCCTAGCACATCACTAAGAGTGAAATAGTGTCAGCAGAAACATCCCTGTCAAATTGAAATGAAGTAGCAATTGATTAAATGTCGGAATAATCAATTAAATAACAGTGGCTTGTCAACTCTAATAGCTATGTAAAATAAAGGGACATTGGCAGTACTATGGGCAGTTATATATGTTTACTGTTGGTCTGCATGGAGAGGAAAAAAGCAGAGTAAGACCAATGATTAGTGTTAGGATGACAGATTAAAAAAAAAACAGAGGGAGAAGAAAAATACAGTGGGAGAAGAGTGGAAGGGGTGGGGAGATAAGCTAGCTATGAGAGATGGCTCAGCGGTTAAGAGCACTGACTGCTCTTCCAGAGGGCCTGAGTTCAATTCCCAGCAACTACATGGTGGCTCACAACCATCTGTAATGGGATCTGATGCACTTTTTTAGTGTGTCTGAAGACAGCTGCAGTGTACTTATATAAATTTAAAAAAGTAAATAAATCTCTAAAACAAAAAAGTACACAATCTTAAAAAAAAAAAAAAAAAGACAGCTATGGCTTAGCTGTTTGTTGTTGCATTTTCTCCTACTGGGATGAGAGTGCTGCCCCAAGCCATGCTAAATCCTCCATGATAGACTCTAGCCTGTCTCCCCTGTTCTGAAAACTTCTTTATTTTACATTTGAAATGAGAGATTTTCCATCATATACGATTGCAGCTGTTACCAGCTCCCCACACAATCCACATGTTATCAGCATATTCCTTATAGTCTGTCCCAGACTTTCTATCTGTGGAATTAAGAAAAACAAATGAGCTATATTTTTGATAATGGCTTCAATAGAATTCCTTTCATCCACAAACCTATTCGCGTCTCCTCTAATCTGAGTACTTACTATGGCATTGCTGATTCAAGGCTCAAAGATGGAGCTGGTTCCTCTCTGCTCCAGACTCATCGTGATCTGAGTTTCTTCTTTAGTCAAGTTTACTGAGTAATTCAACATGTACTTCTGACAGTATGTCAGCTCTTTGCTAGATCCGGAGGTAAAGGGTGAGGAGACAAGTCCCTCTTTCCTTTGGAGACTGGCCCTTCTGCCCTTTAACCTCTGCTGTCTACTGAGCTATTTATCTTCAGCCCTACCCACTCTCCTCCATCAATGTTCCCCCTCCTTGACACTTGCTCATCCTTTGCAGCTTTGCAGCTCTTAGTCCATGACACTTCTCACACACTCTTTTGAGTGTGTCTCTTATATACTGATTTTTTAAATAAATAAAATAACTCCTTTATTTTATTTATAAAATAATATCATTTATAAAATACACAATAAATAAAAATCCCCCTTTTATGTATCTCTTAAGTACTTTTTTTTTTTTAATAAAAAATTCAGTCATCAACCTTTCCTCTTCTGAGTTTGAAGTGATCACGGGATATCTCACACATGCCTTCAGCCCAGTATCTCTTCTGACCTCCATTCTATAATACCCAGCTAATTGGGCCTCTTCTCAGGAGTGACTCACAAAAATCTCCAAACTGAGGTTGCTGAACCCATTGCGCCCCACAAGGAAGACTTTTCCAACCTTCCCATTCCATTTCCCTCCATTCTGTGAGCCTCACACCCTCACACTGAAGCTCTAACCACAGTGCTTTGCAGCGATTTATAGTTTTGCAACCTTGGTGGGGGCCCTCCCAAACTGTCTTCCCCTTAGACAGTTGATGGTTCTGCCCACCCATGTGTGGTTACTGGGAAGCCTAAATGGAATTGCACGTGATGTCTGACAGTCAGCACACACCTGGAATGTTAGCTTCTTCTTTTTTCCCCTTCTCTTCTTTCCCTTGGGACCATACCAGAGGGATGGTATGCCCGCGGGTATTCATTTAAAGTTTGAAATAGATGTGTCTTCAACAGGTCTTAGGAATAGATCATCTACATAGCTTGTGTCCTGCATGCTGAGGTTTGTTAGGTTGCTATGTATTGTAATGCTAAATTCTATAACCCATGGTCTAGGCCTAGGAGTGACTTCTCAGGTTTACAAGCTTTTGTTGTGCAAACCTTGTTTCTTGATTTAAAACCATTGGTTAAAATAAAATTGGCTACAGCTAATTACTGGAGGAATTAGAGGTAGGTGGGTTGGAAGTGACCTGGACAGGGGAGACAAACTGAAGAAGAATGAGAAGAGGAAACTGCCAGAGAGAGGGCCCATAAGCACATGTCCAGGAGAAACAGCAAGTATCTGGGGTACAGGACTGGGGAGGTAGCCAGGCCAGCAGTTAGAAGAGTAGATTAGGGGTTACTCCCCAGGAATTGTCGAAGTAAAACAAAACAGCCATAGTCTTGAGTTTCATTTATTTATAAGCTAGTCTGGGATAAGCTTAAATTGGTTCTACTAAACCTGCATTCAGAACACAATCTGAAAGCAGGGCCTGCTGGGACACATCTGCAATCTCAGTATCTGGCTACAAGTTTGAGGGCAGCCTGGTTAACAAGGAAAACTCGTTCTCAAACAAAAACAAAAAGTAACAGCCTTCCTCCACCATCATCACCAAAAAAACCAAACAGCCGTCCCTCAATCTGAACAGTCAGAAAACCACATTCCTAAAATTCAGGGAAAATTTCAGTATGTACTGAAGGGCTTTATGTCCTTAATTTAGTCTTCTCTTCTCATTAAATTGACTTTGTGTCCATTGTCAATGTCTAAGTTATTAGTTTGGAGGGTGAAGCACTGAGTAATGACACTGTTCCTTTATTTGTTGTAGTCCGGCATTTGCTATGACAATAGAACATAGAGGAATGATGATCTCTTCTTGGAAAAAATAATGATTTGAGATCCTTGGCATTTTGAAGAGTGTGTCTTTAGATCGTGACGGCACCGGCCCTGCTCAGTGTGTCTGTAACTTAATTACCTTGAGTTAGGCAGTTGGAAGCTGCTCTGTCTGCTTTCAGTGAAAAGGTCACATGTTGCTAAGCCACAGAGATCCCTTCCACAAAGAGAAAGAGGGCAGAGTACATGCCACCCCAGCCTCAGGGAAGGAGTGTCTACCATCAGCCTTCTTGCTCCACAAGAAGCTGAAGGGATGTGGCCAGAGCTTGAAGCAGCATGGTTGGATCACACACTGTAAAGGGTGACACCAAGCTTTCTGCAGTTAAGGGACTTAGAAAAATCATTTAAACTAAGATTTCCTTGTCTGTCCACATCTGTTTTGTGAGTTATTATGTAGCTTATAAGCACATGTTTAAATGTGAATTCTATGTTTTTGTTACTCTCAATGGATTTTATATGAAAATATGGAAACACCCAAAGAAAATTTACTTCTATGTTCTTAGCCAGTCATTAGTCAGTTTGTGGGCTCTTTTTGGTGGTTCTCTGTGCAGTCAGCCCTGCTGTGAGAGTTTATACCTTGTCTGCGCATGCTCAGGGAATCTCATGTGAGGGGAAATAGAAGCATCAACTCAGTGGGGAGTATGAAATGAACCATCAATAGGGTATGATGCACAGCCATCAGTAGACACTGCCTTAGAATAAATAGTGATGGATAACCCCATGGATGTACTATCATGTAGGCAAGATGCAAGGAGATGTTTCATTTGGGGTGGAGACAAAAATTCTGAGTCCAAATAAAAGAAAAGGTGTTGTAAAAAGATGGGAACAAAGAAGGTTGGGGTCCTGGTAAGAGGAAAATAATGGAGGCTTTACAACCACTGGAGAAATTTTATGGGGAAGTCACTGAGGGGCAGTAAAGTCTACCAATCAGAGTTTCAGGCTACAAAGATCATTTTGGCTGTAGACTAGATAACAGATCCGTACAGACTATGAGTGGAAGTCGGAAGACCAGTAACAGATCTTATTAAGAATGCTTTTCCGGAGGTTCAGATGCATTTCAGAGCTCATTGAAGTCTGTGAGTCAAGAGTTTTCATGATCCTTGGAGGGGAGGGGAGGCAGTAGATATCACAGGGGCCAGCTAGAGAAGAAAGTGGGTGAGAAATCTGTCTTCGGGGCAGGAAAGAAATGGGGGACTCTGTATTGGATGTGCTGAGTTCAGGGCAGGAGGAAGAGGTTTGATTGTGGGTTGGCTGGAAGAGAATAGCACAGAGATGAGAGTATGGCTGAGACAGAGGCTGGGACTGAGGCAGAGGCCAGGACTGTGTGTGTTGGGAAACCAGTGGCGGCACCAGCTCCTGTAAAGCAAACTCACTGTGTCTAAAAGCGAAGTTGAAAAAGATGATGCAGAATAATTGGAGGAAATGGCCTTATGAAAGCATATGGGGTGATGCTGAGGCCAGGGTGGGTACAGACAAGCATCAGTGTCAGATGCTACCGAGTTCACACAGGGCAAGGCCGAGGCAGTCATTGCATGTGTTAAACCTCCACTCCTGCTGTAGGCATTGGTACTGACTCACTCCAGTACCCCCTAAAGCCACATTTATAGGCCTGGCAGGTTTCCCTTGTGATTTCCCTGTTTGTTCTTGGAGACTCTGATCTCTCTTCCCGTTCTGAGCCATGTATTCAAGGTCCTCATCTGCTCCCAACTTGCTCTTTCGTCTAAGGTTAGGACCAGTGGGGGATAGGTGCAATGGTGAGCTCTGATTGTCAGCTCTACACAACCTGGAATGACCTTCCTATGTGGGATTGTCTAGATAAATTTGACCTGTGGGCATGTCCATGGGTTGTTATTATTAATAACATTATTATTATATTGATCGATGTGGGAAGACCTAGTGTACTCTGAATAGCACTGTTTCCTGGGTTAGGCCTGTACAGAATGAAAAGCAGTCAGTTAGCACTGGTAAGTGTGCTCTCTCAGCTCTTTACTGTGCATATGATGTGATTGACTACAATTCTTGCCTCAGTTTCTCTGCAATGGCAGACTTAACCTGGAATTGTAAGCTGAGTAAGCCCTGCAGTGTTTTATCACAGCAGAGGTGAAGCAAGGACAGTGGCTTCCAGGTATGATGAGAAGATGAATACTAATCTTCCAAAGGAAATTTTTTGATCAAATTGTGTCATATTTGAGATACCAGGGTTCAGTGTAGAGATGGGTGGTCAAGTTCTTGCATTACGTGTATGAAGAAGAAAAGGGTTCCAGCCACAGCACCACGCAGTTGCGCGCATGTGCGCGCATGCGCACGCATGCACACACAATTTGAGCTAACGAACGCAGCATTCATGTAGAGGGAAATTTAATTCAGCAGCGAGTATAGGAAACTATCACTACACAATTTATTTGCAACTGTGGTAGTAGGGTCTTGCTTATGTCTGGATGAACCAGGGGCAATTTTTATCTATTTATCTAGCTATCTTCTTTTCTCCTTTGTATTTAGTTTGGGTTCACAGCTCAGAGGATGGTGTCCCCACATCCAGTGTCGGCCTTCCCTCCCAAGGTAACCACTAGAAAAGCACCCATAAACTTACCTGTTTCTAGATAATTCTAAACCTAGTCAAGTTGGTGATGTAGATTAACTGACACAGTAACTGATAAAGTTGCTAGAGAAGGCAGTTTTAATAGCCTAGCCTTCAGAAGAGCAAGCCAACAGGTACTGGAAACTGAGCCCAGGGTAGAGGCTCCAGAGAGTCCTCAAGTGTGTGGGTATGGGGTGAGTACTCCTGGGAAAAGTTGAGGAGACTACAGAAACCCCAAAGAAGAGTCTTGGGGTTACTGAAGGACAGCATCAGACATGGGGAGGGTATTGTGAAACAAATCACCTTTACCAGTTACAGAGAAGGATCTCTAACGGGGAAGAATTGTGCATACTGGAGTGTGGATTTCCTCCAAGCTGGCAAACAGCTCAGAGCAAATTGTCTACAGGGTCGCTGAAGCAAAGAGTACCAATAAGCCTGAAATACTTTGATATTTATATGGGATCACTATCTGGAACCTTAACTTCCAGAGTTAGAAAGGGAGGGTTAAAGTCTGAGAAAGGCTAAACTGCAGGACTAACGACACCTTTTTCTCTTCAGCAGGGTTACCTGCTCTTAGAGCTTATTCTGGTGGTCCCTGGGACTCTGGGGACAATCTCCGGATATGTGGCACGTCCTGCTTTATGAGAGAAACAGTTACATCTCCTAAAGCTGGTGATCCAGGTTCTTCATGTCTTCCACATGGCTTCTTTCCTCTTCCCTGTCCAAGCTACTTCAATGCAACAGAGAAGATCTCCAAGAAGGTGCCAGTCAAATTCTTGTGAGTCAGGTCACCTCATGGTTTAAGAGCAGTCCCCCTTCTGGGAACAGAGGGAACTGCGTCTGCTTGTATGGCTGGTCTGTCTTTTATTCATTTATTCATTTTGTGAATGGTACTAAGCCATTCTATGCACCAAGAAAGGAGGGACCCCACAACCTTAAAGTTTATAGAAATTATATATATGTCATTGTATAATCATTTATTATGTTTGTCTGTCTATGTATCCATCTATCCATCTATGTGTCTATCTATGTATCTATGTATCTATCATCTATCTGTCTGTCTGTCTGTCTATCTGTCTATCTATCATTACTTTCACTGCATGTGAAAGTCAAGCAGCTCCCTTAGTTACAGAATGACACCCAGATCTGTTGCAACATGTAGGCCTACTTTTTGAAGTCCGCATTGCTGGAGTCTGTTCTTCATTATTCCTTGGAAGAGGAATAGTTGGCCACACATCTGGTGCTGTATTTCATTCTGGGGGTCCTCAGCAGGGGGCATATTCTCAGATTCTCAGAGGAGGAAGAGGCCTATGGATTAGTGAGATGGATCAGCCTCCTCATGAAGGGCCACTTGTTCTCAGTCTTGAACTATGGTCTTCACACTCTCCTTGAGCTGCATGGGTATACAGCTTCCAGCATCGAGGATTTTGAGGCACTAGGAGTTAGATTTTACACCTCGGAAGGTTGATGCTGTCCGCTTACTTCTCTGGGTAGTCAGGCCTGTTGCAAACCAACATGGATTGGAGGGAGGGAAGCTTAGCTGGGCGGGTGGGCAGCTAAGGTAGGATCTTGGTCATTGGTGAATCAGCAGGCAAAGAACACACACCCAACTTCGAAGAAATGGTCAGTTTGGAGGATGGGTGGGTGAGTAGGGGCAAAGGCTCTTTAAACCTTTAGGGGGTGAGTGTATATCATTGGCCAGAGCCAGAGTGGTGAGGATGCCTCATTTTCATGAGGAGTTACAGGTACTGCTGGACTTGACCTTAGGAAGAGAGAGGAAGTTTAACCTGGCTAGCAGCTATGTGACCAGGGGCAGGCCTGGGGCACAGGCAGAGCAATCCTACTCTTACTGATCTCAGGATGAGATTTCCAGGGTTTGGACACACCTTGACCCCACTCTTGCTCCAGGCCTGCTCCCCCCGGTCCCATGGTTCCCTGACCCCACGTTACACCACCTATGAAAGGTGGAAACATTTTTCTGATCTGTCAATGCTGTGGCTAAAGATAGGAAGTGCCCAGCCAGCCTTGCACATGCCGCATCTTTTCTGCCTGTCTTGTCTCAGTACCAGATGTGTGGCCAACAGTTGACTCAAGCTCCCTCAACTCGAACATAGGACCCCGCTATTTGTGTGTCAAGCCTCCTCAACCTGAGCACAGATTTCTCCCACTGTTGTGCCATACCTGATGCCTCCTTTTAGTAGAGCGAATGTTAGAGCTAATGAGTGCTAGTTGGGCCAAGGCTGGGCAGACAGGATACTGAGGAATGTACGGGTTCATTTCAGTTAAATAGAAAAAAACCCCATCAAATCTTTTGAGCTCAGAAGTACCTCCATAGTTCACATCAGCATGTAGAAGGTAGAGCAACAAGAATAAAATTAGTGTACCCCATCCCCCCTCCCTCTACCTCTATGAGGGTATTCCCCCACCCACCCACCCACTCCTATCTTCCCTCCTTGGCATTCCCCTATACTGGAGCATCTAACACTCTCAGACCCAAGGGCCTCTCCTCCCACTGATGGCCAACAAGACCTTCCTCTGCCACATATGTGGCCAGCACCATAGGTCCCTCCATATGCATTCTTTGGTTGGTGGTCCAGTCTCTGGGAGCACCAGAGGGCCTGACCAGTTGACACTGTTGCTCCCTCCCCATAGGGCTGCAAACTCCCTTAGCTCCTTCAGTCCCTTCTCCAACTCCTTCATTTGGGATCCCATGCTCAGTCTAACAGTTGCTGTGAATTGAATCATGGGTGTTCCGAACTTTTGGGCTAATATCCACTTATCTGTGAGTACATAACCTGTTTGTTCTTTTTTGACTGAGTTACCTCACTCAGGATGATATTTTCAAGTTCCATCAATTTGCCTAAGAATTTCATGAAGTCATTGTTTTTAATAGCTAAGTAGTATTCCATTGTGTAAATGTACCACATTTTCTATATCCATTCCTCTGTTGAGGGACATCTGGGTTGTTTCCAGCTTCTGGCTATTATACATATGGAGCATAGTGGAGCATGTGTCCTTATTAAATGTTGGAGCATCTTCTGGGTATATGCCCAGGAGTGGTACAGCTGGGTCCTCAGGTAGTATTATGTTCATTTTTCTGAGGGTCCGCCAAACTGATTTCCAGAATGGTTGCACTAGCTTGCAATCCCACCAGCAATGGAGGAGTGTTCCTCTTTCTCCACATCCTCGCCAGAATCTGCTATCATCTGAGTTTTTGATCTTAGCCATTCTGACTGGAGTGAGGTGGAATCTCAGGGTTGTTTTGATTTGCATTTCCCTGATGACCAAGGATGTTGAGCATTTCTTTAAGTGTTTCTCAGCCCTTCGAGTTTCTTCAGTTGAGAATTCTCTGTTTAACTCTGTTCCCCATTTTTTGATAGGGTTATTTGGTTCTCTGGAGTCTAACTTTTTATTTTATTTTTTAATTTTTCCTACTTAATTTACATTTCAAATGTTTCCCCCTTTCCATATTTCCCCTTTGGAAACTCCCCAATTCCTTCCCCCTCCCCCTGCCACTATGGGGGTATTCTCCCACCCACCCACCCACCCACCCACTCTCGTCTTCCCTCCTTGGCATTCTCCTCTACTGGGGGACCTAACACTCTCAGGCCCAAGGGCCTCTCATCCCCCTGATGGCTAACAAGACCCTCCTCTGCCTCTTATGTGGACAGCACCATGGGTGCCTCCATGTATATTTTTTGGTTGGTGGATCAGTCTCTAGAAGTATCGGAGTGGGGGTTCAGGCAAGTTGCCACTGTTGCTGCCTCCCTGGGGATGCAAACTCCCTCAGCTCCTTCAGTCCCTTCTCCAAGTCCTCCATCTGGGACCTCACACTCAGCCCTACTGTTGCTGTGAAGTGACTCATGGGTATTTCAAACTTTTGGGCTAATAACTACTTAACAGTGAGTACATACCATGTTCATTCTTTTGTGACTGCATTACCTCGCTCAGGATGATATTTTCAAGATCCATCCATTTGTCTGTGAATTTCATGAAGTCATTGTTTTTAATAGCGGAGTGGTATTCCATTGTGTAAATGTACCGCATTTTCTATATCCATTCCTCTGTGGAGGGACATCTGGGTTGTTTCCAGCTTCTGGATATTATAAATATGGCTGCTATGAACATAGTGGAATATGTGTCTTTATTACATGTTGGAGCATCTTCTGGGTATATGCCCACGAGTGGAATAGCTGGGTCCTCAGGTAGTATTATGTTCATTTTTCTGAGAGTCCGCCAAACTGATTTCCAGAGAGGTTGTATTAACTTGCATTCCCACCAGCAATGGAGGAGTGTTCCTCTTTCTCCGCATGCTCGCAAACATCTACTGTCACCTGAGTTTTTGATCTTAGCCATTCTGACTGATGTGAGGTGAAGTCTCAGGATTGTTTTGATTTGCATTTCCCTGATGACTAAGGATGTTCAACATTTCTTTAGGTGCTTCTTGGCCATTCAAGTTTCCTCAGTTGAGAATTCTCTGTTTAACTCTGTTCCCCATTTTTTGATAGGGTTATTTGGATCTCTGGAGTCTAGCTTCTTGAGTTCTTTGTATACCTTGGATATTAGCCCTCTATCAGATGTAGGATTGGTAAAGATCTTTCCCCAATCTGTAGGTTGCCATTTTGTCCCATTTACAGTGTCCTTTGCCTTACAGAAGCTTTGCAACTTCTTGAAGTGCCATTTGTTGATTCTTGATCTTAGAGCATAAGCCATTGGTGTTCTGTTTAGGAACTTTTCCTCTGTGCCCATGTGTTTGAGACTTTTCCCCACTTTCTCTTCTATTAGATTCAGTGTATCTGGTTTTATGTGGAGGTCCTTGATCCACTTGGATTTGAGCTTTGTACAGGGAGATAGGAATGGATCAATTTGCATTCTTCTACATGTTGACTACCAGTTGAGCCAGCACCATTTGTTGAAAATGCTGTGTTTTTTCCATTTGGATGGTTTTAGCTCCTTTGTCAAAGATCAAGTGACCATAGGTGTGTGGATTCATTTCTGGGTCTTCAATTCTATTCCATTGATCTACCTGCCTGTCACTGTATCAATACCATGCAGTTTTTATCACTACTGCTCTGTAGTACAGCTTGAGGTCAGGGAGGCTGATTCCCCCAGAAGTTCTTTTATTGTTGAGAATAGTTTTTGCTGTCCTAGGTTTTTTCTTATTCCATATGAATTTGAGAATTGCTCTTTCTAAGTCTATGAAGAATTGAGTTGGGATTTTGATGGGGATTGCATTGAATCTGTAGATTGTTTTCGGCAAGATGGCCCTTTTTACTATATTAATCCTGCCAATCCATGAGCATGGGAGATCTCTCCATCTTCTGAGGTCTTCTTCGATTTCTTTCTTCAGAGACTTGAAGTTCTTGTCATACAGATCTTTCACTTGTTTGGTTAGAGTCACACCAAGATACTTTATATTGTGTGAGACTATTGTGAAGGGTGTCGTTTCCCTAATTTCTTTCTCAGCCTGTTTATCCTTCGAGTATAGGAAGGTTACTGATATAACAACTTTTTAAAGCAAGTGTATCCTGAGACTTGTCTTAGACCTATTATAACATTTAATTTAATTCATCATTATTCCTCTACCATCTTAAAACCTAACATTCTATTTATTATTTGAAAATTTCATGTTTGTATATGTTATGTTCCTCTTCTTACTCTTTCTAGAATTCTCCAGCATGCCTACCTCCCAACTTAACACCCTCTTCTTTTCATTGCCATTTTTATAACCGATTGAGTCCAGTTAGTGCTGCTTATAGGGAGAATGACAGCCTACCAGGGTCCATAGTGAAAATGACTCTCCCACCTCCAGCAGCCATTAAATAGCTCCCCATCCAGGCATGGGACATTTTGAGTTCCTTACTCACTGTCTCTGGAGTTTTGATGGCTTCATCTTGTGAAGGTCAGGCAATCATGGCTTCTATGAGTTTGTGAGAACATGCTGTAAAGTACTGTCATATAGACAGTACTTTACAGCATGCCTCGCCATGCCATGGCCCTTACAGTCTTCCTGCCTTCTCTTCCACAGTGTTCCCTGAGCCTCAGAGGAGACTGATGCAGATACTCCAGTTAGGGCTAAGTATTCAATCACTTATTCTTTACACTTGGGAAGTTCTGAGTATGCATCAATCTCTGATGACTGCAAAAAGAAGCTTCCTTTACAAAAGCCTTGAAGAATGTAACACCATACACCATCTGACTTCTCTTGAGTCGGTGCCAGCTTCGTTGTAACCCCCACTCTCTCCAGCACATTGCTGATGCTTTCTGGTCAGCAGGGTCCTCAGCAGAAGTCTTTAAGCTCAGGTTTTTCCTCACCAATTCTGCTTGCACTTGAGACATGAATATCATCCATGGTTCATAGGTAGGGATAAGCTGAATAAGTGGACCCCTTGGGAGAAAGGGCAGCAGGAAGTCCTCCATATATCTCTATCCATATCCATATCCATATCTATCTATCTATCTATCTATCTATCTATCTATCTATCTATCTACATGCTGGAGCCATGGGGAGACCAGTGAGAGGCTAAAGCCAGAGGATGACAGCAGGGCAGAAGGCTCAGCATATGAAAGGTTAAGTTAGGTGTGCAAAGGAAGGGAGAAGAGGAGAAGAATTAGGTGCAGAAAAAACAGAGAGAGTGGGTAGTAGGAAGAAACAGTGGGAAGATTTGAACCCCCAAAGCCAAATGTTCTAAATGATGTTGGCTTGACACATGCATATATTACCATGTACTAAACAGTGAGGTGTTAGTACACATGCATATATTACCATGTACTAAACAGTGAGGTGTTAGTTCACATATGGCCGTCAGTGAATCTGCACAGCATTTAAAGACATCTTTACTTCTTTATTTTATCAAGACCTTGGACCTTAGGATGTGTTGTCTGAGGCCACAGAGGAAATACCTGGAGGTATTTAAATTAATGCCTGTCTAGCCCATGTTGCAAGGATGTTAACATGACTTCATAGGGCAGGCAGCTAACCAAGGAGAAAGCATCTCAAAATATTACCTAGCTACTGGAAGCTGCACCCTCTTTCTAGCTTGTTTATAAATGGGAATTTGAAAGGAGCAAGACTTTAACTGCTGCAGCTTTACTGAGGCATCAGAGTTTTGTTGGAACGTTAGTCATACAACGTGTTAAAAATACTGGAGTAAGAGTCACAGTGTGGCCTGAAAATGATTGAAAGACTTTAAATAAAGGCCAAATGGAGACAAGTCAGGAAGTTGGAGTGCAAGAAGGTGTGTGTGTGTGTGTGTGTGTGTGTGTGTGTGTGTGAGAGAGAGAGAGAGAGAGAGAGAGAGAGAGAGAGAGAGAGAGAGAGGAATTGGAAACAAGTGGTGCAGGAAGGATGGGTTGTGTGATAAACTCAGTCTTAGCTAAGTCTGTCTCCATGGCTAGAAGATGAACAGATATTTGTAGCAGGCAGAACAACTCTCCACCCACTCCTGTATCCCACCCAGAATGCATCTGAATAGGACTTTTTTGTCCATCTTTGGTCTCTTCTCCAGAAGAAATTGGAGTAATCTTTCTTAAAAATAAATTCCATTATGTATCTCATAAACCCCATTTGGCCTGTCTTGCCCACCTCCCAACACATCTCAGACGCCAGCACTAACTATTCTGCTCACAAGAGCCAAGGTTTTCCATACTTCAGGGATTCTGTGTATTCTCTTCTCTTTTTGGAGAATACACTTTTAGAAGCCATTCAACTCTCTCCCCAAGCACATTTTCTTTGGGGTCTGCCCTGTCATGACTGTGCTCCTCAGTCGCACTCACCGATGCCACAACTGTGCATATTTCTTTTTCATGTTCCTCTGAGTATCTCCATTACTCACTCATAAGACTCAGGAGAGCAGGAACTCTATCTGTTTGCTCTATCTAGCACTGAGGGATATGTTCACCTATTTGATAACCATTTCTTAGGTGTTCAGGATGGCACACCTCCTACACAGTGTGGACTTCAGCTAAGAAAAAAAGAAAAGCTCCATTTGGGATGGGTTGATGGGGTCTCTGCAGTCAGAAGAATGGTCAGAGTCAGAATAAAAATCAGTATTAACAGGAAGTGTTTCCTAAAGCGTTAGTGGCTTGGGCTTAGTTCTGAAATGGAAGGATACATGAAGGGAAAATAGCATATTCCATTTGCCATTGAAGGCTCAGTTAAATTGAGGTAAAAGGACCTTAAGAATTGAAGTGGTGTCTTAATTTCTTTTGGATACTCAGGCTGTCTAAAGGCTGAGGTGCTGTGCATTGGACTGAGGGAGATGGACACAGAGGACCTTGTAATGGACACTAGGAAGATGAGCCCTAGCACTGGTGACAGCTGCGAGGCTGATGTCAAGGCAAGGGCATCAACAGAAACTGGTGGTTGTCTTTGACTTTGAAGGTTTGACTGTCTGTGGGTGTCTTAGTAGACAATGTACATTCCCTCCTTCAATCCTCTAGTCTGCTACCCCAGCTTTGCCTCGTGAAAGCAGCATTGTAGGGACAAAGGGACACAATGAGAGAGGTAGACCTTGCTCTCCTGTCTTTTCCAAACTGTTACAATGGCAGCATTTCCCCGTGCAGGTGGACCAACGCTCAGAATGGAGACACTGCAGTTAAGTTGGGAGTGACGCAGAGGAAACTTCTCTTCGCAAGAATACATGAGCCATATTTACTGTCTTACTCCTGGGTCTTGTGGAGAAGGAGGCTTCCTGGCTTTTCTCTCTCTCTCTCTCTTCCCCTTCCTTTTCTCCCTCCTCCTCCATAGCACCTGGAGCCCCTGTGAGTTTTAGATGCTTGATTTGGTAGGAACTTGTAAAATTTCTAAGCACCCTTGTGATGTGATTCTTCTCATTAGGCCAATCTGAGACTCAATCACTGCCAATGGGGAATGGTCCCTGCAGCCATGAAGAGAGGAAGACATCTGGTTACACATTGTTGATCCTCCTTTAGATCAGTGGTGCTATGCATATAAGCATGTCCACGCATTCCACAGATACACAGTATAGAACATACATGTATAGGCATGTGTTTGAAATGTGTATGTGAGTGCCTGAGGGGGCCAGAAGATGGCTTTATATCCCCTGGAGCTGGGTGTGATCCACCCAACATTGGTACTGGGACTTGAATTTTGGTCCTCTGGAAAATCAGTCAGTTCTCTTATCCACTGAGCCATTTCTCTAACCCCCATAGGCATTTAATATATGGATATTATGTAGCTATAGATTCTATAGATAGAGCTCTTAGGCAAAGTGTCTTTTCTAGGATACTAAATTGCTGAACAAAACAAGAAGCCAGGCTTTCAACAGACTCCACTTTTTATTCATATACCTGTATTCCAGTCTCTCTGAACATTTTCCACAAGACAGATTCCTCCCAAGTTTTACAGTGCTTAGTGGTGATGCCTGTTTCCCATCTTTGAGTCCTGCTACTGATTACTCTGTTTATCTTGAGGCACAAGAATCATGTGGCTAACTAGGGGAGCTCACCTGCAGAGAGGCAAGTGAGTTTGACTTAGGTAGTTTTGCTGTCTAAAGTCTTTGAACCATTCCAGGAGAAAAGAATATGAAGTTACCTCCACAGGACAGGACCTGATCATGTTGACCTTCCATTTGGGATGTTTGTCCTTTTATTTGTCACAATCTCTTTACCCAAATAACCTCCAAACCAAAATAATCAGAAAAGCAGAAGTGACATTGCAGATGCTTCTGAATTCCTGATAGCTGTCCCACAACTTTTCCCTGGAAACATGTGCACACATCCATGTGTCTGTGCACACATCCATGTGTACATGTTTACATGAACACATATGCCCACAGATACTCAGAGAATGGCAATAACCACCCAAACTGCAGAATTTCTCTAGTCCAAGATTTTAGTATGTATTAAGTCACATGTTACGTGACAGCTGACACAAGATTTTCACTACCCGCTGTAGGACAGCATCTGTACTGGTCTGATGGTGTCTGTAGACAGTTTTGAAGTGTAAGTAGCTAAGTGTGTCCCAATTTGATTGTGGAGTGAAAAAGAAGGAAGCGGCTTTTGATCTTCCTCTCCAGTTCTCGTCTGTCCCTCAGCATGTCTAGGAGGTCAGGCAGGGCCTGGAAAATGTTTAACTCTTTCTCCCATTCAAGTCCCCAGGGAGTCCAGACTGTACAACCCATCTGCTGGGTGTACTGGAGTTCCAGTGTTTGAGATTATGAAATGTTGTGAGCAGGGAATAACTAGTGTGCCCAAGAAAGACCTGTACATTGGCATGGTGGCACTCAGCGGTTACTCAGCTCAGAGTTCAGTCTGTGGACCATTTATTTTACAAACTAATTTTAAATTTTTACCCATACAAGCTGTCATTGGCTCTGATCAATTCCCTGCACAGTCTTTGCTTGTGCCCACAGCTGTGCCTCATCTCACGGACACACGTGGGTGGCCTTGGGATAGCAGTGACCAGCAGCATTGAAGTATCTGCAGCTACCCAATTGCAATGTCTGCAGCTTTTAGCATAAACTCACAGCTTAGAAACCCAGAGTATTATGTCAACATAAACAAATTATCAGAGACAGACCATGTTCGTGGAGTATGACACGACTATTAGTGATACTGTCCCTAAGGTTGGCAAAATCACATGAGCAAACACCTGACACCTTAGAGACCATGTTATTGTGAAGTAAAGCTTTAAAGACAAACTCAGTGAAGGAGCACACAAGTGCTAAGAGTATTACTGTATAAAACACAACTGAACAAATATTTCTTTATATTTAATTCCTACTGGGTGAAAACAATAGTGAGGAAATGAAACAGTGACTGTCACAAAGGATTCCATAGCCAGACAGCATGCTGACTGCAACACCAGCCTGGAGGAAACCCAGGAGCAGAAAGCAGTGCGAACTGCCTCACGGCATACTTTTCTTGTGCCACTGAAGCTTTCCCCCAGAACATTCACAAATGACCTCTGCTCATCATGTGTGACATTTGCTAAGGTGAAATTAAATAAGAACATTTAGCCTATTTTAACCTCCTTTTGGAAATGTTATATGTTAAATACAAGTTCTCTCTCTCTCTCTCTCTCTCTCTCTCTCACTCTCTCTCTCCCCTTTATCTTTTAAATACAGAAAATATCTTCTAAATAGTCTCTTCTTGGGTCTCCAGTTTCTGCTTGCTCAGCTAGTTCCAGGTCTTTTGTACGAGCGTCAGAGTGGAAGTGTCTCTTCCCAGCATCCCCTGCAGTCTAAGTCCTTGGTGTCTAACCCAGTGCTGAGCAGGCTCTGGCAGGGTCAAGAACTTTGTGTGGAATCCCATGCCTCAACATTTACCTGCATTTCCATCAGCATTGGCTCCTCTTTTCACAAATGAAGCACATCCTGAGCAGAAAAGGAATTAAAACATGGAGGAGAAAAACAGGTCTGCCCAAATGGCCATTTCTTTCATGAAGCAATACCTTCAGTACGGAGAAACCAAAAAGCTGTTCTCATTTAGCAGATCCTCCCATTTCCTTCACGATGAGAGGTTTGAAAACGTCGACCTCTGAGAGGAGATACTGCACACTTCTAGGTTGGTGAAAGAACTCCCAGCGTCACTAGGATACTCCGGGTAGGAGGAGCTGGAGGAGATGATGTTCTTCAGCCTCTGGAGAGCGATGATCAGCAGCAGAAGCAGGAAAGCCAGGAGGCTGAGGAATATGGAGACATAGATGTAGACATTGGACAGGTGGCCCGAGGATGAGTCTACCGATGTGGACAGCGATGTGGGAAACAGCTCCAGGAAAGTTCCATTCTCCACACTTGCTGCAAACCCAGATGAAGGGTCAGCCTCCGACATCTCTATGAAGAGGGGAGGCGTGAGCAGGTGCGCTCGACCGTCTGTCCACGTCCGGGTCCGGGTCAGCGTTTCACACAGGGCTTAGGAGTGGCGAGACTGGCATTGCTCGTTCACAACAGCAGCAGCAGAAATCACAGACAGGAATGTCAGCACAACAAACCCTCTTGGTTTTTAAACAGCAGGGACCACTTGTGCACGGAAACTGCAGAAACAACAAATGCACGGCTCAGTGTACTAGCCAGGAAATAGCACATCTGTAATCTCATTTTTGGTTTTTCTTTCAGGGAGGCTTAGCTATGAGACCCACCAGAGAAGGAAAAGAATGAACCAATTCCCCGAGAAACAAAACAATATTTATGTCCTTTCATTATAAATGAGATATAAAAACGAGCTTCGATTTTCCCTTCACAGTATCATCGGTGCCAGGTTTCTCCAAGAAACTAAAGAGAAAGCAAAAAATAAAATATACATTTGCTGTGTCCCATTCTAGTGGATACTCCAAGTAGATGCTGAGGTAGGAACCCAGAGTTCAGATCCAGAAGCCCTTCCTCCACAAAAATCAACCCCACACCCGACCAACACAGGACCCAGTGTGTGCTTTTTGTCTAATGTTTTGATTTATTGATACAATTTCATTGGCATGCGATCAGTGGCCATTCTTAGGTGTTTCTTCTTTAAGGGTAATTCATATACTTTTTATACTGAGCACTTTTTATATATACATAGCTTAGAAGGGGTTGGCTTCCCTCCAAATGATGGAGAAGGTACAGGGTTTGATGGCAAAAGAGTCCAGTCTGAGACCCAAATTACTCATCATACAGACCCTAACCTTCAGGAAAAATACAGGAATTTTCAGTATCATGGTGGTTACATTCCTATCGGTTGGTTGAAAGTCTGAAGGGGACTGGAATCCATAAAGGGAATTAGTACATAAGGTAGCTAGGGAGCACGCTAGCTTCATTAGAGTATAAGCAGACAGGCACGGCATTTCCTTAAGAATATTTCTGTTGGAGGCCACCACAGAGATCCACAAACTCCTCAAAATTCAGAGACTAAGTGGCCATGGGGTGCATAGTCATGGTTGCCACTTCTACAGTGAGACGCCTGAGCATCGCAGAAGGGGAGCAGAAAGATTGTGAGAGAGAGAGACAGAGGGCAAGGGCATGCTCTGAGGCGCTGTCTTCTGTATACGGCAGGGAAAGCGCATGCAGGGAAGCTCGACAAACAGAAAAGTTACACAATGACAACACCAACCGATTCGCTAACGTGGGATGGGAAATCTCATAAGGCCACAACCTAAGATGAAGAGATACAGGCGATCCATGGCTGCTGAGACAGAGAGAAACGAGTCTTCTCCATGGTTGAGCACCCTGAGCTACCCAGTTCCAAATGCTCAGCCCTAAACACATGTATATAAGAGAAACACTCAGTGGGCCTGATGATGATGATGATGATGACGATGATGAGGAGGAGGAGGAGGAAGAGGAGGAGGAGTGTGCGTGCGTGTGTGTGTGTGTGTGCGTGTGTGTGTGCGTGTGTGTGTGTATTCTAAGGAGTATGAAAATGGAGTGCTTTCCTGTTACTCTGGTGCAAAGAAAGTTCTTCACTTTGTGAGAGACATAAATAGCCGTAAGAAAGAATATCCCTCCAGGTAGAAAATTCCAGAACTTTCTTCAGATCAATTAAAGAGTCTCTTCCTAGCTCTTTCTGGAAGGAAACCATTTTTCTATAAGTTCCTACATCTCAGAGTGACATCCACCTTGCCCCTGGGTTTCCCTTCTTAACACTACGCAACATTTTATCTGAGAACGCTCCTTTCCTCTCTTCTCCAAGTCTAATTAAACGGCTGAAGCTTTGAGCGGCCACACTGGCTTCTGTGGCCAGGACTGATGATCCCTGGAAGGGAGACACCTCATAGACAGCTGTCCCTGTCAGGTTTTACATGGAGGAATGAGTCTTGCTGAGCACCTCACAGTGGGCTAGGAACTATGTTTTACTAGTTCTGAAAAGAAACAGACGTCCACCTCTACGCTGCTTTGCCTGGGTGATTTTAATTCCTTTAGGCTTTTCCAGGCTCCTAATAATCTTTACAAAATAAAAATGGTAAAAGGACCTGCAGAGGGAGTGCTGACGTGTCATGGAACCCCAGTCTTCACAGCTCTTACACGGTCCAGCCATTCATTTCTGGAAGTACAGGAAGGGGTCTCAGAGGCAGCATGATACTAGAATAGGAAATTAGGATAGATACCGGATAGAGTACACCAGAAAAGTACCAGATGTCCTGATACAACCAAAGTGTAGCTGAGGAAACAGGGCATGCGTAGATGCTAGCTGACTTGACAAGGGCAACAGCTATTGGTAGAAGGTAAGTCTTAGCTTCAGGCTTCTGTGAAGCCCCAGCTCTTAGCATCCACTCTTCATTCTTCTGTTGTCCTGGTAGGAAAGCCTGTACTACAGTCCTCTTCAGGAATGAGCAAAGAAGGTAATGACTGGGCACCCTCTATGCCTCAAAACACTTTCCAGAGCAGGTAGGGTAGGAAATACCCACTTTGCAGATGCAAAACTGGGCTGCAAAGACACTGAGGTTTACTACACAGTGAGAGATAAGTACCCAGAACCACGCTTGAAGCATGATTTCCTCAATGGTGGATGGAAAAAAGACAAATGACAAGACTTGGGTAATTAAATCCTAGCAGCTCTTGGTTGTTTTGTTTTAAGACAGGGTCTTGTGTATCTCAGGCTGGCCCCAAGCTTTCCATCCTTCTGCCTGAGCATCATGAGTGCTGGGATAAAGGGGCTGTGACCATACACGGGACTTACAGCTGACTAACAGAGCAGTTTTCTACTTGTGCCACCATGCTTATCTTCCTACCACTCCAGGCAGGCCTGTGTTAAGATGGTTCTGTTCTCATAATTGCCCCAGGAGAAAGAGAGGGGGAGGGAGAGGGATACAGAGGGAGGGAGGGAGAGAGGGAAGGAGAGGGGGCAGAGGAAAAGGGAGAGGGGAAAAGAGGGAGGGAGAGAGAGAGAGAGAGAGAGAGAGAGAGAGAGAATATCTTGTTCTTGATCTTCCTAGGTAAAATTCCAGTAAGTTCCTTTCACAGGCCTAGAAAGACAGTGGTGCTTTGAGGTCTCTGACAATCTCACAGGTCTGACATAAGGTCACCGGTTAAGCCAGAATTGGCTGGTTTTCCTCAAGCTGCTTTTTTTCTGCCGCTGAACTTAGTATCCTTTTCTAATGCAGTGGCTGGAAGCACAGGCAACGCTACTGTGGTACCAGGATGCCAGTGGCAAGGCTGGTAATTGCCTAGAGATGCTGTTGTGACAAAGGTTCCTCTGTACAGGGTAACTGTCCTGAAGGTCACCTTCTTCCCTGGAAGCTTCAGCTATCTGTAGAACAGCTTAGAGAAAACACCAAGAAGCTGTGGGAGACCCCTGGCCTCCCGTGTGGCCTTAGGGTGGTGGTGGAAAATAAAGCAGAGAAATCTGTGTCTTCTTCAGTTTTACAGTGAAACGTCTTCTGCTTTGAAAACTGTCTTCCTAATATCACATGTTGAGTATCATTTCCAGATTGCTTCTTGTTGTTTTGTTTTTGGGTTTTTTTTTTTTTTGTTGTTGTTGTTGTTGTTTTGTCTTTTGGTTTTTTGAGACAGGGTTTCTCTGTGTAGCCCTGGCTGTCCTGGAACTCACTCTGAAGACTAGGCTGGCCTCAGAACTCAGAAATCCGCCTGCCTCTGCCTCCCAAGTGCTGGGATTAAAGGCATGCGCCACCACTGCCTGGCTCCAGATTGCTTCTTAATGTAAAGTAACCGCACCCCAAATTTGATCCATTGTTCTATCTTGAAACAATTATGTGCATCGTTGGTGATGTTTTTAATTTGGTAATATCAGTTCTCATTTGCCTATTGAAGTTTTAAAAAACTGAAGGGTCCTCTTGCTCTCTGGCAAATGCATTATCCAGTGATAAGTGTATAGAGCCAGAGGTAACCAAACTCAGCCCTGTTTAATGTCGTGACAGGTGACAGGTGTCACTGTGGGAATGGAATCACAGGAGAGTTCCAGGATGGCACTTCCGGGCTCTTCCTCAGTGGTGAGGTAAGGCAAAGAACAAAGTGACCTCATCTTAAATGCACGGCCCTGACCTGTCTTGGGGCAGCAACAGCAGCTGCCTTACCTCATGTCTACTTAGGTCATACTTAGATTCATGCAGATGTTGATTTTTTTCAAAGTCATTCTCAGACAGCAGACTTTTTTTAAAAAAAGAAGGGAAAATAAGATGGTTCATGGCCAACCAATTCTCTTTTTTTGGTTTCTTGGAATAAAACCTTGTCCCAGGAAGAAACATACCAAAGGCTACTAAAAAGTGAGCAAATTGAGACATTCTCTTTCTCTCTCCATGAGCCCAGTAGTATGGAGGAAGGCAGGGAAGCACATACAAGATGTGTTTACCCAGTTGGCACTACACCCAGCCTCTTAGACAGTGGATACTTTTTTATTCCCACAAGGTGGCTATAAAGGTTGCAAATTCACTTTTTTCTTTATCTTTTGAGATAGAGTCTCACTATACTGCCGGGTTGGCTTTGAATGAATTCCCCTGTCTTAGCTCCCGAGAGCTGGCATACACCTCCATGCCCATGGGATTGAGATGATTTGGAAGAACTGAACTATAGTGTGTGCCTTCATCCCTACATCCCTTCTGAAAAGAAGAGCTGGACAGTCCTCATCTCGGAGTTCTCTCACCCCACACATCGGTAGCTCTGTGGAGGAAAGGTGGTGTGTGAGAAGAGTTTTGATGTGCTCTGAGTTCTAACACAGGGATTTATGAAATTCAGCCTGTCTTTCAACTGCCAGTGTGATACAGGAATGCCAGGTTCTGAGGCTGCCACTCAAATTTCTATGTTCATAAGAGGTATTTAAAGTTTTATTGTAGAAAACAGGAACAAGCTACTTTGTATCCTCACGGTCATTCCATAAAATGTTACTTGGCTATTATGATCAACAAAGTTAAGTCAACGTTTCATCAGTACCCAGTCTGCTGCACCATTCCAAAAGGTCATCATCCCAGGGCATTAGCAGTTTAGAGCTTTGTGACAAGGTTTTCACATGAGTGGCATACTCCCCCACAGATGTACGATTTGATACTGTAACAGAGTTGATGGTTTCTGGTGATGTATCAATTATCCTTCTCTGCAAGACATTAGGAACAATCAGGATCTAGAAGAGATTTTACTGAGTAAAGCTGTCTTTGGCTTATTAGAAAATAAAAAGGTGTATTCTATAGGACTGTGCCTTCCAGCCATTCCTTCATAATTACTGTCTCTTTAATGCTTTCTCTTTGCCTTGGCCTCTGGGTCCTGTAAGACTGGGGCAGGGGGTGAGTGCTGACCCTAATTCTTCCCACCACTAACTCTAAATGAAAATCCTTATTTGCATTCAGTGGCAAACACAGACCTAGGCTTGCAGTCATCAAAGGGAAGTTTACTTTGATGTAATGAGCGATGCTTACTCAAAGCTGATTCAGCGATTCCCATGTTTTCCCATTTGAGAAGTGTTCTTACTTCTCAGAACAGTATGTGTGTAAAATTCTGCATGAACTTTCATCGTGATTCATTGTATCTGCCCAATAAAAATGAAAACCCCGTTAAGGAAATAGACTGCATGTAGGGACTATCAGCCATTGAGTTATAACAATGGTTCTTAACCTATAGGTCACAAACCTGTCTCCAAAAATACTTACATTACAATATATTCATAACAGTAGAAAAATTACAGTTATGAAATAGCAGCAAACATGTGTGGTTGGGGGTCACCACAACATGAGGAACTGTACTAAAGGGTTGCAGCACAGGAAGGTTAGGAACAGTGACCTAGAGGGACGCTATAAGAAGGGGGACTGGGAATTCTGCACAGTGCACTAGGATTCATGGGTTTCTACCGGATGGAGTACAATGGGAAATTAAGATGCACAGTCCTCTGCTTTCTCACATCAAATGAATGATCAGAAACTTCTCACTGAACTTTTGCTATATCAAAGGGAAAGCTTTGGGTCAGTGGTTTCTTCTCAAACTAGTTCCAGGGCAACTCTGGATCCAATCTAGCTTCAGTGTATCCCCCTCAACCAAACCTCCTACCTACCCAAGGTATTTTCAGAGTCAAGAAATTTACTCAGAAATGAAGGAATGAATGAAGGAATGAATGAATGGACAAGCAAATAAATGTGGAGTCTGGAGAGATGGCTCAGTGGTTAAGAGTATGCACTACTTTTACTGGGAGTTTGGTTCCTAGCACCCATGTCACGTGACTCACAACTGTCTGTAACTCCATTTCCAGGTGATCTGACATTTCTGGCTTCCTCAGGCTATACTCATGTGGAAATACAAACACACACACACACACACACACACACACACACACACACTTAAAAAGAATACGAATATTATAAAAAAATTAATAATAAGATCAATAACGCTTTGTTAGACAATGGTTTTTGTCCTAAATGCTTTAGAAATTAACTACTCACTTAAGATGTTAATAACAAAAATATACCTTTTTGACATACAAAGCAGAATGGAATCAGAGATGTTATAAAACCATGAAAACATTATGAAGGGAATATTGTTTAATTTATATCTTATACAGTCTCAAAAATTATTTAGGTATAAGTCCTCTGCATTTATATAACAATGTTTTAGGGGAGAAGATGAAACTATTACACTTAATAAATTTTTAGTGTATTTAATGTTCCACAAAAAGATTTTATATCTAAATCCCTGCCTTGGCAAGAATAATTATTTCCAAATACTAGAATTTTGCAATAAGACAGATGGGTGATTTAAATAGGCAACTGCTTAGATTAAAAAAATAAGCACCCCCCCCAAAGGTTATCTCAGGCATAGCATTTTAATGATTCTTTCATGTGTCTGGGAAAAGATCAAGAAGAAAAACTCCCACATTTTTGAGTGGGCGGGCCCACCTCGGATGCAGTGCCTGGACCACATCAAATGAAAAAAGCATCGACTTCAAGGTCAAATGGAACATGGGCTAGTTAGGAAGCAGTAGAGTGATGGAAGTCACTTCGGGGAGTGGGAAGGAAGGTTACAGCTAAAGGGAGCATTTAAGGAAAAGCTAAAGTGAGGTAAGGACTTGATCACAGGCAAAGCTGTGACAAACCTGGGGGCCGGGGGGGGGCTGTCAAAGATTGCGTTTCAGGGTGTGCTTTTCAGGGTGCTACCATTGTTTTAATGAGGGGTTTCTTTTGTTTCCTCCTCATACCCGCCTCTGACCATTTTCAGTTTTTAGAGGTGTGTTCAGAAAAAAGATTTTATCTTCAAAGTTGCTATGATTGTTTAAACCATAGTTTTAGAATACAGATTTCATATCTTTATGAACTCTGAATGTGTTTTTAAGAATTCACATTAAGCCATGCTGTGGTAGGAGTGAACTGCCCTTTCTCAGTTAAAATAATTTTATAATAATATTTGTATTCTTTGAGAATTTCATATACGTATACAATAAAATATTAATCATTTCCACCTCCGTCTTTCCCCAGCTCCCCCCCATATCTCCACCAACATGTTCCCTCCCAACTTCATAGCTTCTTTTTTTCTTTTGCTAACCCACTAAGTTCAATTAATTAGCATGTGAGTGTAAGGCCACCCACTGCATCATGGGAAACATACCAGTGGCCACATCCTTGAAGAAGAATGATTGTTCCTCTCTCAGCAGCTACCATCTGCCAGTAGTTCTTAGGCCTTTTAGGACTTAAGCCTGGACATCACCTCCTCTACCTGTGTGATTCTTGTGCAGGAAACCACAACTAAGATAATTTCCACTCAATATATGTTTTTCCTTTGAAGGTATGCTTCAAACATTTCCTTATCCACTGCTGTATCTAGAAAAAATGTCCTCATAAAGTTTGTAATTGTCATAAATCTCTGCGATTGAAATAGTTTTTAAATTCTTACACATCAATGCCAGATATCCTTCAACTTCAGAGCCTTTGTGCCCCTTAGACTGCTCTAGGGGAACAGAGAAGAGCTTGGAGAACTAGTGTTTCTACAGTCTGATCCAGTCCACCCTAAATCTACTCTACTCAGATTCCTTAGAAGGGGCAGCTGCAGGGTGCTGAGGAGGAGAGCATGGAGTTGCCATGCCTCCTCCCTGCCCATGCCACCCTTCCTTCCTAGTTTCTGTGTAACTCCCTCCTTACACACTGGCATGCTCTTCACACACACATGCACACACACACAGGCACATACACACACAGGCACACACACACACAGGCACACACTCACACAGGCACACACACAGGCACAGACACACAGGGGCACACACACAGGCACACACACACACAGGCACACACACACAGGCACACACACAGGCACATACACATGCACACAGAGGCACACACACACAGGCACACACACAGGCACACACACACACGCACACACACACGCACACACAGGCACACACGCACACGCACGCACACACACGCGCACACACACACAGGCACACGCACGCACACACACGCGCACACACACACAGGCACACGCACACACGCACACACACACAGGTGCGTGCACACACACACACACACACACACACAGGCACACTCTTCAGTCTATAGCTTAATGTGATCTTCCTCCCCTTTCACCCCATTTCCCTATATTTCTCATGTACATCTCAGGTAAGATATTTAATGAGTATATTTCTATTTATGTGTGGTCCTATAAATGTTTATTATTGTTATTTGAGTGTGGGTGTGTGTTTCCAGTATACAGAATGTGTGGCTACTGAACAATTCCTTCATTCTAACCAAGATTCCAAATTTATGTCCACTTAAATTATCTTGTTAACTGAGGCACAGAGAACGGATGCAAATTATTGAATGTATCTGTTCTCTAGTTTTGCTTATAACAATACCCTACAGACTAAAAGCCATAACTGACCCATCAAATTACATGCATAAGCACAAATTGAAAGTCAGGTAATAATTCAACTTGTCTACAGAGAGATTTAGCATTAACAAAATAGTTTACCAGGCCACTTTTCATTTCTGTATCTTTACAAATACATTTCTGCATTTGTTTAAAGTGAAGCCTCAGACAAAGCATCAAAGCACCACAAGGCTGTATAAATGTTATGTATCTTGCATTTCTTGATAGGGATCCACGATCACAGAGTCTTTTATTTAATGTACTTAAAACTTAGATCTAACATTTACTTGAGTTAATGAACCATCATCTCTTGTTATGCAGCTACAAGCAGAACTACTTAGTTGATTAAAAATTGCTTATGTTATCTGGATATTAGCCAAGTATTTAGTGTTAACACATACAATAAATTTTGCCAAATGAATTCCCCCATTCTTCCAGTCTTCTATGGCTGACACTCAAAGTGTGATGAAGCTTTTGTGGAAAAAAATGGGCATTTAAGAAGAATAATGCTTAGTAATTGCCAGCTTGCACCAGCTAAGTTTTTGGAAGCATTCAGTTTTGGTCATATGACATGATTTATTCCATCTGAATACTGAGCAAAAAGAAAGACCCAGATCTCAACATTTATTACCCTTAGTGTAATGCAGAATTCTTGATGGATTTTAAATAAATTAAAAATTAATAAAAGCGTTATTATAAAAGACATTAAAGATCCAAGATAGTGGAAGATATCTGTAATCTCCACACTATGTAGAGTTGGGCAGGAGGATTGTAGGGTCAAGGCCAGCCTGAACTAAACATATAAGAGGGCTCAAACTGAGGAACTCGAATAAAGACTACATGTTAGATTACATCAGTAGTAAATTTCCAAAGATAATCTAAGAAAGTATTCTTAGGAATTATTATGTTGAAATAGCTAGCCATATCATCAGGTAATCTTCAAGTATCACAAGAGTGAATGCATGTTCTCACTCATAGAAATATGATAGATCAAATGTGTCAATGCCTTAAAAACTAGCTTCTCTAATCTGACCTACGGGTGTTCACTGTCAGGACTCTTGCAAGTTTTCATGATTCTTTGAAAGATTTCCAGAAAAAAAAAAAGCTTAGAAAATAAGCTGAAATTCAGCCCAAATGTAAGAAGCTTCAAAAGAGATACAAAGATGGGAGCAGGGTGTTTCAGTGAGCATCAGAAGCTCAGTTCTCTGCTGCTACCGTTAGCTCACAATGTCCCCTAGTGCACAGGTGCTTGCAGTGAGCAATTGCAGGATGGTCCTTGGTACAAAGGATCCTGTCTGGTAACCAGAAACCAGTGAGCCTTACTCATGAGTCTGTTGCCATTATCATCCACTGAATTGAATGTCCTGTGGGCCCTCTGGCTCAGAGAGCCCAGGTATGTCCCATTTATCATCTGTCATCTCCAGAGGCAGCTACAGTATGTAAGGTCCTATAGCTTAAATACCCCCAGGCAAAGGCAGCACTATGAAAACATCCTAGTCCTACAGAGCAGAGGAACCCTAAGAAGCTTGCGGAAGGCCCACAATAGCAAGGCCCAGGTTCAGAGACCTGGGAAATAACAGTAGTAGATAAACTAGACAGAAATAGAGCTGTTACCTGGGCAGTGAAAGAAAACACACAGGCTGCAAACAGAAAGTTTACAAATCAAAGCTTCTCACAAACCCTAACTAGTAACCATCTCCTGGATCTCCAGCGTCGTAGGAGAACAAACATCACCCTACCATGTCCTCTTCAGTCCAGGGTCAGAATCCCTTGAAATCAGGGGCTGGTAAACGATTAATCAGCTGAATCTAATCAACTCCAGATGTAGCTGTAAATTAGATACTTGGGAGTATTGATTTGAGAAGTATGCTTTCCAGTCATCACTGATCATACAAAGGGGCAGAAAGGTACTCTGAAATGATGCAGACTAGACAAGTTGGATTTGAGATATAAATGACAAATGTCATCATTCTTATCATGAGATAGATATTCTTTTGCCTGGATCTCTGCATAGACCAGAAGGCCAGGGAATAGAGGGTGCTAGTTCTTCACTAGGGAAGTGTGTTTGCACATGGGACTTCTGAGATCCTGCTCATCCTTTGTGTGAGCACAGGGTAGTAGAACTTCCCTGTGTTCTCTCTGTGTGTCTCTGTCTCTGTCTCTCTCTGTGCCTCTGTGTCTCTGCCTCTGTGTCTCTGCCTCTCTCTCTCTCTCTCTCTCTCTCTCTCTTTGTGAGCTCAGAAGTTTTGCTTACAAAGGAAATATCAACACATCCCTTGTAATCCTGAACAAAATGATACACCAGGCTATCTATAGAGTGTGGGAGGGAACTCAAGCCCTCAGCAGCGTGTTGTCATTTTAGATAATAATCCAAGACCAGACTCTGCCAAATGCAATATGGAAGTAAAAACAAGTGTTGGCTCAGTTCCCCAGAACATACTTCAACTTCGACATCTAAGAAGGCAAAGCTGAAAAATAACTGAGAATTATTTGTAGAAAACAGACTGCTGTATAGGTGACCTGTGCAAAATAGCTATATAGTCTTATAAAATATAAACAAATATGGCTCGAGAGAGGAAATAAAGAGTAATCTTTTCTACAGGCTCATTGCCTTACTTATCCACAGAAAGAAGTGGTCTTGGCCAGAGACACACCTAACCGTAATTACCTGTTCTTTGTTCCTTCTTATTTCAGTGCTGTGGGCTGACCTGCAGGGACACAACATGCAGAAGAATGCTGTGAAGTAGAGGAGAGAGGCAGGGATGGTATAGAAGGGCAGACTCCAGAGCATGATGGGAAAGGGGAGGGAAACCCTGGGTGTCTCTAGGAGAAAGGGGAGCTAGACAAAGCAGTGGGAAAGACAGCAGGACCATGGGTGCTAGCTGGGAGGATTTGCTGGTGAGCAACATGTAAGAGAGAGAGAGAGAGAGAGAGAGTGAGAGTGTACAGGGAGACAAAGAGACAGGGAGACTGTTCCCATGTGTCTCTTCCTCTTTATGACTCTTAAAGGTACTTATTATTAACTCTTTCCTTTTATAAATGAATGTTACAAGTCATCCATAAACTTAGAGGCAGGGTTGGAATCAGTGTCTACATCCCTATGTGTTCAAGTCCCATGTTCATGGTATTTCTTTTCTTCAGGAGGCTGAAAATGGGAAAGAGATCCTTTGAGACCTTGAGTCGACGGTGAGAAAAGGCTCCAGTCACCCCCTTCTGTGTCTATTGTAGTGTCCCCACCTTGTCTGAATTTAGAGTGACCATCACATCACTTGTTGGGGGCTAAAGAAGTGTAGAAATTGTGACACATGTCATGACAGGAAACATGTGACCAGAGCAAGAGCTGCCACACCCCCTTTTTTACCTCTGTGGTACTGACTGTGTAAGAGTCCCTGAATAACCAGAGCGACTGCCTTTAGCCTTTGCTGATGCTGTTGGCATTTAACACTAACAGTGGATAAACACTCACTGTGAGCTTTGCTATGGCCACACAATCCATTTTTGATGACTAATACAGCATCACACTCTACTGTGACGTCAGATTTTGTGATGGGTCTCCAAGAACATGACTGTTAAGAAACCTAATTCTGGATAGCAGTTACATATATTGTATGTGTAATATGTTTACTAAGAATTTATATCTTAGTAATTAGTAAAATAGCCTACCAGTAAATAGAGCCAAAAATATAATCCATCATGTGATGAATTGCTAGAGTACAAGAAAAATCTTTAATAGGGACAGATGTTTTCTAGGGGAAGAGGTGACAGGCAATAATGATATTAAAAGTAGATTAAAGTTAAAAAATACAGCCTATCATACAAATTAGGGTTAAGGCTATTTTTTAGTGCAGAAAAGCAATTCTTTTCAGTATTCATTCAACGAACAGTCACTAATTATGTACTACATGCAGGAAAAGATAAAATATTATCAATATGTGCATACAATCATATGCATTTACTTTCCTGTCTCAGTTACTCTCTGGGAATCTCATACCATATATTTTTATTATATTCTTTCCCATCTCCCAGACCTACCACCACAATTCACCCAACATCATGTTCCTTCTCTTTAAAAAAAAAAAAAAATGAAATAAAAAAACAGCACTAAAAAAATATAGAGTTCGTTTTGTGTTGGCTAAATGCTCCCAGCCATGAGGCCTGCCCTGGAGCGTGGCTGGTCTATCTGGTGCAACTCCACTGACGAAATCTGAGTTTCCCTCTCCGAGCGGTTGTCATCTGCAAATATTTGTAGCCAGGGTGGGACTGTGTGCCCACCTCCCACCTTTGTGCTAAGATTTTGTCTGGCTTAAGCTTGTGCAGGTCCTGTGCATGCTGCCACTGTGTTTGTGAGTTCTTACGTGTCTGCCCTGCAGCGGCTGGAAAAGGTTGCTTTCTTGTGCACACACTTTATACATCATCTTGACTAAAAAAACCTAAAAGGACACTATTTGTTCCCTAGTATATATTCTTTACTATCTAGTCATAGGTCACTTGTCCAATACACTCCTCTCTTTACATCCAAGAATGTTCCAGGCATACAAACTGCTCTAAACCTCCCAGTTAAATCTTCAGTGCTTATGTTTAATCTCTTAATTCCCACTTACTTTCTCTATGCAAATTTCCGGCTCCCTGCTCTGTATCTCAAGCTATGTTCTGCATTCTCATTCTCCCCATCACATTTATGTATCCAGTAATACCAGTTATAACTACATGTGTGTACTTTGCCAGACTGTGTCCTCGGATAAAAGGACCAATAGTTCACCTTCCCTGCTGTCCACAGACCACCACAGAGCATACCTGCACATGATTGATGAGGACTTGTGAGACAGTTGCATGAATGAAAGAATAAAATAAGAAAAACAAGCTTCCTGGAGAGACAGCGTATATTCTATTTTTACAAGTGAAAGAATATTTACTGAGCAAATGAATGATCCTGTATAAAATCACAGTTACTCAGAATGGCAAGTACTCAGAATATGCATGAACTTTCCCTATGTTTCATAAAGAATTTATTTGTAGCAATAAAATTAAGTTTTGAGATACAGAGCAAGATCTGAGCATATATCCTCAGAATTAATCCTGCTCCTCATTGGTGACTAAGAAATTTGAGACTTTATCCGGCCAGCCATTGAGGATAGTTAAGGAAGAAATGGAAAGGTATGCTTGTAAAGCATGTGTCTCACAATGTGGATGTCGCAGAGTTAGGGTCCCACTGTGGGCATCATCCTGCCTTTCTGAAATTACAGCCTCATCTCCTTTTGTTTTCCATTAGGAGTTGGATTTAATCTGTTACCTTCTTGTGTGACTCCTTTAGTCGTTATTATAAGCTGATATTCATCAGAGGCTTTCATTACTGTCTAAAATGTAAGTAACAAACAAGGAGCCCCACAACACACACTTTAGCCTGAACTGACATAAGACAATAGAAGAGAATTTAACAGCTAAGAACTTGGATCTGTTAATGATATGTCCAACTCCTGGTAAGACTTCAGAGCTCTGCCATACTCAGACTGTTTTGGACTGGGTCGTACAATTTCAAACCAGAGGTGCAGTTAATGTGGATGTGGTTTCTTGACTGCTAGGAATCAGTCTCTTTTTCTCCCGAACACTTCTCAAGGCCAAACTTCTTTAAATGATAAACTGGATTCAAAGTGCATGGTCACATCCCCAGGGAACTCCCGAAGAAGGAATTCTGATATCAGGAGACAGCTGGCCTCAGAATGCTGCACCTGTGGTCACATTTCCAACATCAGAATCTGAGCTCAGGATCACAGACTTTGGCCATCCTGCATCTGGACTGGCCAGTGTACGCCCAGATAGACTTCTTGAATTTAAATCAAGGACTGTTAGGTCCTTCACATACACAGATTGTCTGAAAGGAGTCCTGCCTATCCATGCATTCACAGCTTGAGCATCTGCGTTGGATTTTCTATGCTCCAAACTACCAAAGGGCTTTGTTATTTTCTTTTATCTTACACTATGAACAATGATACAAGAAAACAAAATTTGGCCTATGACACCTTATGTTAGTATAGAAATGTGATGCTATGACATGATCTATTTTTGTCATTTCTTTCTGATAATAAGTTAACTGTGAAAATCACTATATAAGATAGGAATGCTAAAATATAAGTGCAGAGAGAAAAGTGAGCCTGGAACTATCATCGAGTGAACTCCAAACTGATCCTGCTGGAAACCGAGGCTGGGTGAGAGGATTTTACTTCATGTTCATGTTTCACTCTTAGAATGAATGATAATTCCAAGGTTACTATGTCACACACACACACACACACACACACACACACACACACAATTAATCATGGTGACCAATCGCCTCCTTCTTCATTTTTCTGCCTTGATAAGTAAGATAAAGGAAGACAGAAAGAGGCATTCAGAAAGCTTCCAGACGAATCCACTGGGGCCAAGCACAATAGCACAGTTGCTGTCTCTTAACATCAGATCCACTCCTGGACCATACAAACATCGAGTCAAATCTGGTAAGCCAAGCTGACCAAGGCAAAGGAGAACAGAGTCCATCTTACCTCACACCAAGCTTCTTCAGAGACAGTAATGAATGTGCTCTGAGCTGGTTTTCAAAGAACTTTGCTTTTTACAGGGGAAAAAAGGTGAGACATAAGCACCCCTTCTAACTCAAAACACAAAATGGAATACTCTATCCACTTCCTGGAGTTTAGAGGCCCCAGAATATTAATGGAGTGGGTTGGCTTTTCCCCATCTCCACTTTGCTCAGCATTTCAATCCCATCACCTGGTAACTTCACTTACAAGCACCTCGACTTGTTCTTGATAATGTGTTTATGTCAGAGCTGGGACAAGAAGCCGCTCCAGCAAAAAATGAAACACATTCAATTACAGACCAGTGTATGAGACTCGTCTGTAGACTAAATCACAAAGTAATCTTATTTATGATCTAGTTGGCCAACTAAGACAATTATAATTTTAATGCAGTTTTAAGGACGGTGTATTGGGAGGTAGGATGGCAGAAAAAGCAAATATTTTAGGAAAAGACCTACAGTCTTGCCTCTTTCCTGTTGTCTGAACAATAAATCAGACGAATAGAAACTGAAAAGTACCCTAAAACAAGTAGCCTTAGCAGTGATCCTGGGTGGACCTCAGTTCAGGGCCAGCAGCTGTCCATTCACCTGCTCTGGGTACCTGCAATGGGATCCATGTCCAATAGGATAGCTTTGACCTTCCTCTAAGCGTAGGACTGTGAGACAAGACCCACTGAATTAAAGTGCTTCAGCAGGACGTTCTCTCCAGGAAAACAAATCAGCAGAGAAAAAGGAGGACATTAAGAAACAGACCTAGTCCCTGGAGTCCCTGACACCAAACCCGAGGGAACCCGCTGGACAAGACGTCTGGCCACGCAAAGCGCACAGGCACAGTCCACAAACCTGGTCTTGAACAAGACGTTTCTGCGAATGAATGAGGCTCTCTGTTCTCAGGAGGAGGGAGCCTTGCTTATTCTTCTGTCTGAAGGAGAACTCAAACATTTGCTCATAATGCATGCACCTCCGCCAGCCTGGGAGGCGCGGGTCTGCAGACAATCTAGCATCCCGGGAAAGGGAAGGGCTGAGAGTGCGTTACTTACCCGGTTTTGAGGGGAGCTAAGAAAAGCTCCGCCGGGGAACCCAAGAGTTCAGCGGGAAGAACTTAACCGAATTTGCAGCCAGGCGAAAAGACTCAAGGGAATACAGCACAGAGAAACGCCAGCCGTCAATGTGCCTGTGGCGACTCCCCAGGAAGGAACAGATGACCCTAGAAATAACGAAAAGCTCTCACACACCTCAAACCCCACACAAAAGGCATCAGAAACATAATACAAAGTGTAAACTGCCGGCAGAGGAATCAACCTTTGTAGCAGCGCGAACTGGAAGGCAGACTTTCCTGACTCCATGAGCTCAGGAACCAGGCAGCTCATCCCAGGGCCAAGGACATTGCCTGCCCGGTCCCTGGTCGATCCAGCTGTAGCTGGCCCAGTCTCCCTGAGACCCCGAGAACTGGGCTGCCAGGGCCTGCTTAAGGATGGTTCCAGCTAAGGAAAGGAAAGATTCGGGAGGTGTTCCACAGAAAGGAGCCAAATCTCAAGTAGTCCCAGGAGAGTCGGGATGAAGCATCCCAAAGCTAAGGGACCCCACCAGCACCCTAGGCGGTGCGTCTGGTGGCCCTATCTAGGGACCAGCCCACTGCCATTGCTCTGTGACCCGTTCGTTTTAGTTCCCCATTCTTGTGCTCACTGATGTGCGGATCTGGACTCCAGCGCTGGGGTGGGGCGGCGGCCCTGTCTTGACGATGTGCGCCCCACGGCAGTCCTAGGGAATGCACCGCGCGGGGGCGCGGAGCGCGAGCAGAGCGCACGAGCGGCGAGCGCAATGGGAGTGGGCACCCAGCAGGATGCGCTGGGCTCTGCGCTGTCCCTCCGCCCTCCGGGGCCATGCGACCAATGGCTGAGAGCTGGGCCCACTCCCAGCCACCAGACAGCCCAGGCGCTCTGGAGCTAGGACAGCACTGCGTTTAGACGAGGGAGGAGCTTACAACAAGGTTGGAGGATGAGGAGGCGTTTGCGCCGGGAGCCCCATCTGGGAAGGCAGGTGTGGTGTGGTGAACTTTTATGGGGATATGTGATGGGCCTCAGTTTTTTTCTAGGCGCAGGGGAAAGCAGCCCTTTCCTGTCTAAGTTTCCCTTCTTATGTCTTTATGAGTCCTGCGCAGCCTCCACTCTAAAAGGGTGAGCTGCAAGGGCCATCGTCACCTTCTCTGATGAGTTTCACCTCAGCCCCCTCCCCCATTCAGCCTTTCTCCTTCCCGCCCTCTCAATCCTCTGAGAAACCAGCTGATGAATGAATAGGATCATGGTTTCTACGACTTCCAGTCACACAGATAATCAGAAAAAAGTCTCCACGGAGAAATGTCACAGTAATAATATAAAGGAATTCTGGAAAGGGGGCCTTCCGTGCCTGGGCTTCTTTAGATGCTTAGTGGAGATCAAGAAGCTTGGCTTCTTTCGTGTCTTGGGTTGTTTTTTATTCGTTCAAAGACCCAGTTGGCTCGCTGGTCTAGGTGGTTTGAAGCACTGAGCCCTGGGACTTGTTGGACGTGTTGGTTACTTTTTGTTGATGGATTTTCACCCGTAAACCTCTCCCCCCTTTTTTGGCTTGAAAGTGAATCAACGGGGCACTGGGTTGCCTAAGTTGTTCACCAGTGCCTGGCTGCTGGACTACTCTGCTTCTGTCCAAGAGAAGCAGTCTGCCTGTCTGGTTGTCCAGGTAGAGACAGGTAGGGAGAGGCCCAACTCTGAGGCACCATTGTGATAAAGGCTGTGCTCTGTCTCTCCAGCTTCTCCCGGGATATGTTAGTCTTTTCTATGTGGGTCTGCACGTGCCTCCCTTAAAAAGCAGGAGTGGAGCTGAACAGGGAGCTCAGTCGGTGGAGTACTCTCATAGCTAGGGAGACTCTGGAGCCCACTCCAGCACTACATAAACTCAGCATGGTGGCACATACTTGCACTCCCAACACTTTAAAGGTGGAGACAGAATTCAAGGTCATCTTTAGCGATGCGACGGAGCCAGGACCAAGGTAATCCTGTCTACCTGAGACTCCCTTTCATTTAACATAAAATAAAAATGTAGGTGGGCTGAATGAGCTGTATTGTCAAGAGAGCAAGTTCGAAGATGTTTCTCTTCCAACATTTGTACCCCAGAGCTTACCTGTTTTGTGTTCGTTTGCTTGCTTTTGAGACAAGGTCTCACTCTATAACCTAGGCTGGTCTGGGATCCATTGTGTAGCCCAAGCCCACCTCAAAATAATGATCTTTCTGCCTCAGCATCCCACGTGCTGGGGTTACTGGTACGTGCCAGAGTGCCTGGTTGGTAAACCTCTCCCGTTTGCTCATCTATGGCTGTGGTTGTTGCATGCTTTGTCATCGTGACACAAACCAGAGTAACCCAAAGAAAGGAAACTCCGTTGAGAAAATGCTTCCATCAGATCTGCCTATGTGCAAGTCTATGGGGACAGCTTCTTGTTCAGTTATCGATGTGAGAGGACCCAGCCCACTGTGGGCAGTATTAACCCTGATTAGGTGGTCTTTGGCTGTATAAGAAGGCAGGCTGAGCAAGCCAATAACCAATGTTCCTCCTTGGTTTCTGCTTCAGTTTTGGCCTCCAGGGTCTTGTTTGAATTCCTACCCCGACTTTCCTTCAGGATGGACTGTAATCTATAAGTTAACCCCTTTTCTCCCCATGTTTTGAGAATCAGACTAGAAGAGTCTCCTGTTCAGTAAATTCCATCTTGCATTTTCACCTCCTGTCCTCCTCCTGAGCATCAATATCCATTACGTTAGGTGGTTATGTACAGGAATGTTTTTACCACCTAAAGACAAGTCCCCTATGCCATCAAAAATCTTGTCATGAGACAGCTGGCTTTTCTTATGCAGCACTTGGGAAACTGAAGGTTCAAAGAGGAGAGTTAAGCCCGTCAGCCTCCAGGACAGTTGTCCTTAAACATCTCTGTATCTAAGATCTCTTGCCACAGTTCCACAGTCTGCTTCCACGTTCCATGTGGTTCTAGTTCAGGGTCTCCATTGAGAACCTTGCAGAGGACCTGTGAGTTTCAGAGAGAAGGAGGATTGTCTGCCTCCTGGAACTTTAAAGTCTAGATGGGCATAAGCTGACCTCTTTTCCCTATTTTACCTCTGTCGACAAGGTAGGACACTTGTTTTTCTTAGACGCCCGTTTTACAAGGCTTTCATCTACCCATCCCAATGTGTGTTAGCATTATTGTTTCCTGTGGCTTGTATAGCAAGTGGTCACTTAAGAAATGACAGGATGGCTTTAAACGGGAAACATCAACGTGTCATGTGGTCCCTTTTGAAAGCTCTAAGAGAGTTGCTGCATGCTTTTCCCCTAGATTCTGGCTACCCTTGTGGCTCTCATCCTGGAGGCGAATGGATCACCCCAGTCCCCACCCATCTTCATCTTCTCTCTGGTTCTTCTTCTCTTCTCTTGTGTGGAGGGTTTTATTAGCCCGGATTGCCTCTCCAGTATAACAAGACAGTGTTTGAAATTCTTAACTAGACCTCCAGACAACCCCCAAGCACACATTCATAGGTTCTAGGTGTACATATACTTTGGAGGAAGACCACCCAGTCTTTATAGATGGTTAATGATTGCCTAAGCTCTTTGCTTTGGGTCTAGGACATTTGACATCAGGAAGACTTTAGTGATGTTAGGTGATTAGGTCATTATCAAAGTCAATTTGCTAACACTATCCAAGGGGGAAAGAGGGTTCTCTATGACCTAGAGAACACATGCCAATGTATTTTGGGGTCTTTGTATGTTCAACAGTTGTGTATAACTCTTCTTTACCCCTTTTCTTTGACTTAAAATGGATTGATAATTACACCCTCTATTATAAATGATATAAAACTCCTGTAATGCCTCCTAAGGCAGTGAAGAACTAGGTAGTTGGCTGATATGTTAATCAATGCTCCTCTCCTTTTATTTCATATACGAATATCTAGGAAATGTTAAATGTCAAGTTTGCTTACAGGAATTGCCTTCAGATGCTGACAAGGTAGCACCCAAGGGGGATTTGCCAGCAGACTCTTTAGACATGGCTTCTGGTGAAGGCTAACCCTTTCACTGGAGACATAGCTTCTGATGAAGGCTAACCCCTTCACCCAATTCAGTCCTAACAATGGAGAAACGAGTGTTGAAAATGTGTAGGATTTAGAATAATAGAGAATCATGAAATCCCCACACTGACACTTACTATGTGTGTGATGGTGATACAACTCAACTATATAAACTCTTGGAGCCTTGTTTTCTGGATCTATAAGGTGAATAGAATAGCGTCTGCTTGTTGACAAGAATGTTTAAGGCACACATGTGCAAAGTGGTACCAATGTAAGTTGTTCTGAGCTAGAGGTCAGAATACAGGGCATGCTTAAAAACACCGCCTCGGGCTGGAGAAATGACTCAGTGGTTAAAAGCACTGTCTGTTCTCACAGAGGACCTGTACCTACATCTGTAATTCTTGGAGATCTGATACCCTCTCTCTGGCCTCTGTGAGGACTGCACATGTGTAGTATACATTCATACATGCAGACAAAACACTCATACGCATAAAATAAGAGCTTTGGAACAATTTCATCTTTTCTTCCTTGTTACCATTAAAACAACATTCGAAGTTCCTTTGTCCATTCACTAATACTCTTCTAGGTTGTGAGAATCTTACATGTCCTGTTGCTCTCCAACTCTGTCCCCCCCCCCCTTTTTGGTACCTCCCCATCCCTACCTTCTCTTTCCTGTTTCCACTTTTCAGTCTTCAAGTAATTTTCTCATTCCACCTGCCACAGTTTTAGAAATTAGTACTCTCTGAAAGTATTTGAGAAAATAACTAAGAAAAGTATAGATCATAACATTTTTTATGATGTGTCGATATGCTCTTTGTTGGGGTTGCTTATATCATGATGTTCTGCAAAGCATGTCAAATTTTACGGCATCCGATGTTACAGACAAATTGCTGGCTGATGCATTTTATTACAACTGAGAGGTATTTTAGGAGCATCTGCTACGTTCCAGGAATGAAGGATATAAGATCCAAGGAGACAAACACATGCCCTAAAATGCTTATACTTTGGCCAGAAAGACAGACATGCCATATATACATGCTTTGAATGTCATGCTTTTATGTGTGTTTTACAGTACATGTGAAAGAAATCCATATACAATGTTAATTGTGATGGTCTTGGCCAACCAAGATAACCTCCATACCCATGGTCCCCTCTAAGTGAGCAACCACATTCTGCTTCCTGAGGAAGTCAGCTGGCTTGGGAGGGACGTGTAACAGAAGGACAGCTATATCAGAGTTACTGGAGTTACTGTAATTGGCATCTGGTTTTTGGGGGTAGCTTTGCCCTCCTACTATAATCCCACTGCTTGAGACACAGTGGCAAGTGGAACCCAGTTCTCACTGATGAAGTCTAGGAGACCATGTACTCTTTCTCCCTCTCAGCACATAAGAGCTGGGAGGAGAGCTCATGGCTTAGACTTTGCCAAGAGTTGGGTGGTGGTGATGCAGGGCTGCTAGGAAAGGCTCCCTCTGGTGGTAGTTAAACCAGAGTAGGAGGCCTGCACCCACGGGGTAAAGGAATGGTTAGTGACATGTGATTCTAATGTCCAGAGATGAGTTCCAAGTCACAGCTCCTGCTGTTGTGATGGCAGGAGATTCCACTCTCTGCTGATCCTCAGGTGTGATTCTGGCTTCTCCTTGTTTCTATTCATTTGTTGACATCTCTGATCATTAAAACAAACTAGGCAAGTTGATTTCTATTGCTATAACTGTCAATACTTTTGGCTAAAGACAGTCTTTAATTGTATAACAAGAAAGACAATTAATTGACTCAGGCGATTTCTCTTCTTAGAGCATTTGAGTTAGAAATGTTAGGATGTGCTCATTAGCATCTAGGACAGATGCTAAAACCTCATACACTGAGGCTCTGGAACAGCACAGGCCCTGTAAAGGCCGAAATTCTGAGTAAGTAGAAGTTACAAATGAGAAAATCGCCAGGCATTATGGTGCATGCCTTTAATCCCAGTACTTGGGAGCCAGAGGCAGGAGGATCTCAGTGAGTTTGAGGCCAGCATAGTGTACATAGGAGCAGCCAGGATTACAGAATGAGGTCCTATCTCAAAAAGAAAAGAAAAATTTGAGTTAGCAAAGATCAAAATCCATACTGAGGACAAAAATGGAAAAGAATAATTACCTGAGAGCCACAGCCGGCAGAAACCAGAGCATCGTGAGGGCAAGCGGGTGAATGAGTCACCCTCTTCCAGGCCTCCCAGCTGTGGCTTACTAGATCTTCCTGGAAGCCTTCAGGAACAGTTTACTCTTTTCCTATTCATGAACTAGTTTGCATTTTTACGAAGATGAATAACTCTGGCTATTGGTGAGTTTCCATTTGCCTTTATTTGGACACATGTCTTTCATAACTCCACAATTATTTGAGGCAGTTAAGGAATGTTCTGTCCTATACAGACCATCTCAAAAGCTTCAGTAGTATGATTAGGACTCCACAAATGGCTGTCTGGAGTCACTGATGTGGCCCCTCATTGTTATTTGTTTAGAACACCCCAGTAGCAGAGCCTGCCCCTGAGCTGAACAACCAGTGTTTCACAGGAGACCCCTCCTAAATGATGCACTATTCCACCAAGGGCAAGAAGAGTCATGGTGTTTTTGTCTCAACACTGGCTATTAGCTACAGAGACCTGAGGATCTGGTGCTTAAATGTGAACTCTCATGTGGCTGTTACTTGGGGGATGAGCTGGGTAGATGGCAGAGAAGTTGGACAAAGAGTAGGGAAATATTCAGGATAGATAGGAGCAAAAAACGACAGCAGGAGACCAGGATGACCTGCAGAAGGATTCCCCAAGAGGAAGCCCAATGTGAGGATTGTCAGGGGGCTGTAGAACCAAGATGTTGGCCATGGAAGGTGATAGACATCAATGTCAAACATCCTCACCTTCAGCCTGTTTGTCTGAGCTTGTACCTCTTCCTTTATGCTCCAGCTCCTGCAGGTTGAGCTAGAAGACCCTGCTTAGTTACTCCAGTAGTAGCTGTGGTTTGAAGTTACCTACGAACCTTGTGACCTCCATTTTTTATCTCCCAGAGCAGTGCTCCCTCCCGGTTTATGAAAAAGAAAACATCTATGTATCTTAGCCAGTGGACTGTATACAGTTCAGAGGGCAAGTGATTTTATTAATGAGGCTTCAAGTAGAAAGTATCTACTGCTTGAAGGTAGGGGAGATACATTGAAACATTATTGAAAGAAGTTAAAGAAGTGCTTGCTGACAGGAGCCTAATATAGCTGTCTGCTGAGAGACTCTTCCAGAGCCTGACAAATACAGATGCGGATGCTTGCAACCAACTATTGGGCTGAGCATGGTGTGCCCCATGGAGGAGTTAGAGAAAGGACTGAAGGAGCTGAAGAACTTTGCAACCCCATAGGAAGAACAACAATATCAACCAACCAGACCCCCCCTCCCCCAGAGCTCCCAGGGACTAAGCCACCAACCAAGGTGTACAAATGGAGGGACCCATGACTCCAGCCACATATGTAGCAGAGGATGGCCTTGTTGGGCATCAGTGGGAGGGGGAGGCCCTTGGTCCTGTGAAGGCTCAAATCCCCAGTTTAGGGGAATGCCAGGGCAGGGAGGTGGGAGTAGGTGGGTGGGTAGGGGAGCACCTTCATAGAAGCAGAGGAGGAGGTGGAATAGGGAGTTTCTGGGGGAAACCAAGAAAGGGGATAACATTTGAAATGTAAATAAAGAAAATATTTAAATAAATAAATAAATAAATAAATAAATAAATAAATAAATAAGCTAAATCATACCCAAGGAGCTCTGTTCATTTTTCAAAAGCGTAAACTGTATCAGAGGCTTTGGGTTCTTCTTCTTCTTCTTCTTCTTCTTCTTCTTCTTCTTCTTCTTCTT